>JAHWFO010103031.1:360698-374951 GCA_023313115.1 Rhysida immarginata
AGACTTCTGAAACTGCAGAGTCAATAATCTAACTCTCCCCCCTCAAAAAAAATCAAATGACACTTTCAATTTTCATTTTGTATCAGGTCGTTGCATATCAAATGCCGGAATGGTCATCTTTAATGGCCCTCTAGAAAGGACACCTTCACTCAAGCTATCGAAATAACCCCCATTGCAATCCAAACATTGTTGCCAACGATTTGGCAGCTTCTCGAGCCCTCTCCGATAGAATCCATGGTCACGGGACTCGATCAACTCCCGGAATGCATTTTCGACGTCTGCTTGGGTTAGGAATGTTTTCCTCTGGAGAAAATTATCCAGGCTCTGGTAAAGATGGTAGTCGGTAGGGGAGAGGTCCGGAGAGTACGGGGAGTGTGGAAGCACCTTGTAGCCCAGAGCCTGTAGCACCTGCATGGTCGTTCGTGCAACGTGCGGAATCACGTTGTCATGCAGCAAAAGGAAGCCTTTGCAATGCACAAGTGCAGGTTGTTGCTGACACAGTTTTGTGTGTGTGCATACGATGCAGTTCACGACAGTAGGTCGCAGCGGTGATCGTCTCCCCCTGCTGCAGGAAGCTGTAATGCATTACACCACGGAAGTTCCACCAAACTGTAACCATGAGCTTCCTCGGGTGCAAAGGGGTTTAGGGAACTGTCGCGGGGGTTCATCAGCATCCAGCCACTGTGCCGACAGCTTCCTGCTGTCGTATAGAAGCCACTTCTCGTCGCAGGTGACAATGTGATTAAGAATCCCCACTTCTTCATGGCGCAAAAGCAATTCCGTACACACCTCCAACCAACGCACTTTTTGGTTTTCCTAAGTTCTTGCGGGACCCATTTGTCCTGCTTTTTTCACCTTGCAAGGTGTCTACTGATACAGCATGTTCCCTGCAAAGTCCCGAACACTTTTTGACGGGTCCTCTTCTACAGATCGCTTCAGATCAGCGTCATTCAACATGTTGGGCAGTCTGCCGCATGGCTCATTTGCCAGGTCTGTAACGCCCGCCCGGAATTTTCAGAACAAACATTGGACAGTATGTTCGTTTATGGTGCCTACACCGAATACCTTATTGATGTTTCGAGAGGCGTTGGATGCAGTGTGATTCAACCTGAACTCGTAATGCACGACTATCTCCACTTGGGTTCAAACGTGATTAAATACCATCGCAGACATTCAAATTTCAGGCAGCTGGTCGCTGATAGGGTTATCTCTGGGAATGTACCACTTTGTTATGGGTACTTGCTACTAAATGTAGAAACAGTGCTGAAGCGCGGAACCAACCTCGAAATCCGACATTTCATATGCAACGACCTGATACAAGCAAATCCAATCGAATTCAAATTGAACAACTTTTTTACATGATATAATATTAACATCTCAGAAATATTTGGTAAGATAAAAAAAAATGTTAAGATATTAAAATGATAAAAAAAAAAAAAATTCACGTTACTTGTGTTATGATGGCATCTAATCCCCCTCGACCCCATGCATAGTCTCCTGGATTTCCATGTAAATTTAGGAAACTTCTAGGGCAAATGGATAAGGTGGAGGATTTGTGAGGAATTATAAGTAATTTAAGAAAGGAAATTAGGAAAAAGAAAAAAAAAGCCAGAGGCATAATTACTGCTTCATAAAGGTTTACAGATCGGTTTAATTATACTTAAAGAAAAAGTAATGACAAATATTACTTATACACTCACAGGCCAAAAATCACGGGATAACAGAATAAAATTTAAAACAGCATACATTGATTGTACCCATGTACGCTTTATCTACTTGTATCCCTGCTGTTGCGATCATGGCAAGATTACAAGAATATCAGAAAGTCAACATTCCCTGATCCGGTGTCCCAAATGCACAGGAAATACCTTCTGGGAAGCATTATCACCCACCATGGATTATGCTAACGACGACCACCAGCGTTTGGCTAGAATTATTCCGTGACAAACTGTAATAGTGCACTCCGCCAAGCTACAGTACATGAAATCACTGCCCCATTCAATGTAGGTGCTTCCAGACCCATATTCAGCAGATCAGTGCAGTGTGCTGTAATGTCCATGGGTTATGGTAGAAGAAAACCCACCACAGTAGCACTGCTAATGCACCAACACCGGACACAGTGCATCCTTTGGCCTCATGAACATGTTACAGGTTGCGTGGCCCGACGATATTTGGTTCCAAGGTACAAGTGCAGTTCAGAACCTATGAAGCAAAGAATTCGAGTTGTCAACAAGGCATGGTTTAGGTCCATTGGTCTTCCAAGACATATCACTGAGCTGATTGGTAACCATTACACACCTTGGACTTTGTGTATCCCTGAAATGAAGGGGGGTCTTCCAGCAGGAAAATGCTGCATGTCATCGAGTCCAGAACTGGTTTGAGGAGCATTCGGAAGAGTTCCAACGAATGGTGGCCAGTTTGCTCCGCAGACAACATCTCAGCTCGTCCTTTTGTAATGCTTGGAGTTGAATAAATGGAAGTCATTTGGAGCAAGATAAGGGCTAAACGAAGGATACTCAAAAACTTCCCAGTTGAACTTTTGCAGCAACTCAATTGTCTTGTTGACAATATGAGGAGACGCGTTATCATGCAATAACAACAGGCTTAATGAGGAGTCCTGGTAGCTTCCATCGAATGACATTATCAAGTTTCACGAGTCAGCATTTATAGTTTATTCTCGCTGCCAAAATATGATAAGCAATATGTCCAAGCATCTCGGAAGACTATGAGTATCACTTTCCCAGAGATGAAGCTGTATAGGGAATTCACTACCTAGTTCAGACAACAGCTCAAGAATTTTATGTTGCCGGATTTGAGGGGCTTGTAAAACGATGGGACAAGTGCCTCGTTGGGGGCCAGGGTAGCTGTGGCCTGGTTGTCTCGCCGGTGAAGCTAAGCAACCTTAAGCCCCGTTTCCACGAACCGAGTTTTTCTCGTTCGGTTCGCGGAACTAGATCCGCAATCCCGTGGAACCGAGACTCGTTTCACCAACCGCGTTTGAAACTCGTTTGAAACTAGTTTCGTTCAAACGAGTTTTGAGAACTCGTTTCATCGACGAAACCAGCTTCGCATCGCAGGCTCGCATTTAATTTTCAAAATGGCGGAAAGTAGAAAACGAAAGAGCACGGTGGAATGGGGAGAGCAGGATATGATTGCGTTAATAATTTTATGGGGGGGAGAAAATTGAAGATCTGCGACGTGCAAAACGTAATCGGCACGTTTTCCAGGAAATACGTGATACATTGGAGGAGGAGCATGGGGTAAATCGGACTTGACAGGAAGTTAAAACCAAAGTCGATAACCTCACAAAACATTAGTATAGTCACTAATGTTTTGTCACTATAATCTGAGTCTTTGTTGGGCATCCATATTTGTTGACAATCCCAAAATGCAATGCGTACTGCAGTACGAATAATCCCACAGTGCAATGGGTCAAACGAGTTAGAAGTTCGGTTTGTGGAACAAGAGGGGAAGCCTAAAACTAGATCCGCGAAACTAGTTTGACGAATCGAGTTTCCCGAAACGAGAATTCTCAGTCCGTGGAAACGGGGCTTTAGGCACAACTAGTCACTGGCTGGGTGACAGCCAGTAGATATCCATCTGCCATGTGCTTCGGAGGGCACGTTAAGCTGTCGGTTCCAGTGCTACAGTCATCCAGTGGCAGTCATTATTGGTAGTAGTAGGTTTTATGGAATAAATGGAAACGGTTTCTTCCATTTCATTCCCATTTCCTACACATTCTTCCGGTTTTCTCCACTGCCGTGGAGGAAATAGGTTTCTTCCAGAAGAAACACAACCGTGACGTTTGGCCTTCAAGTGTATAAAAACCTAAACTTAAGTGACTTTAAAAAAGTGACATCTCATTTTTAATTAAATATTAAAGTCATTAACAATTCTAAGTTTTTACATATGCAAAATGGTACTTACATAGGGAAAGCAGCATTGCCTCCTACAGCTAGCCATGGAGGAGAATAAAGTAAAACCAATTAGTTAATTTTTCAAATTCTTTTTTCTAATAACATCTGTTATTTTAAACAAATTTTTAAAAAAAAAAAAAAAAAAAAAAAAAATAGTTGCTATATACCACCTCCAGCTCCAGTTAAATGTGCAATGATCTGCTGTAGTAACCTAAGAAATTAAAAACAATCAATTACATTTTGAAACTTCCTTGATAATGAAGAAGAACACATCACACAATCTTCAAACAATCACACTTACAAGGGAATCATACGAACCTGTGCCTCACAGATTCACACAAAACTGAAATATTTCACTCACCTACAGCTAAATATTACCATATTTACCCGAATACAGGCCGACCCTGAATTTAAGCAGACTTACATTTTCAAACACATTTGGAAAGAAAAAAAAATTAATTTGCATATTTTAAAGATGCTTACTCATGTCCTAACTTTAAAAAAATCTCATGGTATAATATAAAGTACCGTAATTTATGGTAATAATGCTGTGGCATATCTATTAAAAAGTTATAAAAAATGCCTGTGCGGCTTAACTATCGCTACAGCGTAACTACCGTTTTTTTTCCTAACAGCACGACAACAATGATTTCAGAAAACTGATACTGCTTCCATGTGATGCAATAGCATTCTGTCCTGATGAAAATCAAACTTAATTAGCATATACAATGTTGCCCTACATATTGAGAAGTTAGATTTGTATTCTTTTTGGTGACGGAAATTCAAATGAAAAGTTGTATAATGAACTTCAAACGAAATTAGCGTATAATATACATCACAGAACTTTTCCGAATTCGAAAGATTCCTTTTGACTTTCCTACCATCCTTCTGCTTAATGTTGACGCTAAATCTTATTCCCGCTTCATACTTTCTGCTATCAAAGACTTTTTGGCCAAATCCAATCTCCTCCCGAGACTCTTAGCCCCCTCTCTTAAGGCTTGCCAATTGATTAATGCCTCTTAACTTAGGTTTCAACAGGGATAGGTCATCTCCTACTCAAGAGGAGGCAGGACCTTGAAGAAGAAGAAGAACTTTAATTACCCTGTAGTTACAATGTATAATTTCATTATATATTACATTAATTCAATTTTCATTTGAATTTCCCGTCGCAAAAAAAAAAAATAAAAAAAAATGAATGTAACTTCTCAATATGAATGGCAGAACAGAAAGCCACTTTATCACATCAAAACAATGTTGAATTATGATATTTATATGTAAAACATTTACTTTTACTTTTGTCTCTATACTGAACATTATTTGTTGGGAAAAAAGGTCTGCTTATACGAGGCCTGTGAGAAAAGTATCTGACCTAATTTTTTTTTGCGAAAACCTGATGGACTTGGATCGCGCGCGCTTGCATGAGCCGACCTTGAACCTTTGTGTGTATGCGTGAATTTTTTCCCGCCTCTCAATAGGGTCAGTTGCTGGCAATCAGCATTAGAGGGAGGTAGTGTGTTGTGCTCTCGTCGGTTTTTGATTTGAAGGAAAATGACGGAACGACTGGAGCAGCGTTACTGCATCAAATTTTGCCAGAAACTGGGTGACAGCCAGGTGGAAACCATCAATCGTCACAGTGGAAGCATTCCTCGTCACCACGACCAAAGAAGGCCCGCCAAGTGCGCAGCAATGTGAAAGTGATGCCGACTGCTTTCTTTGACACTCGCAGTGTGGTACACCACGAGTACGCACCACAGGGTCAAACAATCACCAAAGACTACTACAGGGATGTCCTCCGTAGCCTACGTAATGCAGTGCGGCGCAAGAGACCGCAGTTGTGGTCAACAGGCAATTGGCGCCTCAAAAACCAAACTTGATTCAGACTTTTTTGGCGAAAAACCAGACTCCCGTGGTACAACAGGCTCCTTACTCTCCTGACCTGGCCCCCTGCGACTTTTGGCTGTTCCCCAAACTCAAGAGGCCATTGAAAGGAACGCGATTTCAGACAAGAGAGGACATTATGGCTGCAACGACAGCCGAGCTAAACTCCATTCCAGGAATGCTTCCAACAATGGCGGCACCGCTGGGAGCCGTGTGTGGAGTTCCAATGAGACTACTTTGAGGGTGATTAGGTTTCCAATGCTCCAGGTGTGTAATTTTTTTTCCCCGGCCGAAGGTCGGATACTTTTCTCACAGGCCTCGTATTCGGGTAAATACAGTAATGCCTAAGACATAAGAAATTGCGAAATTTTGTTTCTTTCAAAATAAACCAAGAAAACGAAAAAATTTGAGCGCTATACAAAGACTCCACTGTTGTGGGATAGTTGAAAAAATGTGGGTGCATTAATGCACGTGATGGAACTTCTTTCCTCCCTCACTCAACAATAAGCACAAATCCATGTCACATGAAAGCAACGGAACTACTTCCTACAAAGGAGCAGCAGATCACGGTTGAATGGATTCCCAAGTTTCTAAAACATATTTTTTAAAAATAGATTAAAATTTACTAATTACCTTCCAGTAAAAAAAAAAAAAACAAACAACAACAACAAAAAAAAACTACATAGTAATAAATTTCCTTAATTATTTAATTTCGTAATCTTCGTAAATTATCCTGGGCTGACAAAATTTTCCTCCCTCAGATTGCTCGTTGCTCGGATTTGTTCGTTCTCAAATTTAGTATTCATGATAAATCGCAGACGACCTCACACACATGGTCACAATAGCAATATTTGGACATGAAACAATATCCTTTGAAAAGCAGATTTGAGAACCCAAAAAAATAATTATTTTCAACCTGACCATTTTTAAATTTGATGAAACTTGAGGATTTATTCTCTCTATAAATGTTAGCACAAAAATATACAGGTCGAACCTCACTATAACGAATCTCAGGGGAACAATAAAAAATTTCGTTATACTGAAACTTCGTTAAAATGAGGGGAGGCCCTAATAAGCTAAAAAAAAAGACACTAAAGCCACATTAAGTTTTTATTTACTGTAAATTACTGTATTTGAAATTTTGTACACTGTACTTTGTCACCTTATGTCAAATCTGATTTTAAATCTATGCAAACAACAGTTGCTGGCTTGAAAGGTAGGATGACCAAGCTTTCTTACAAATTCTAGGGCTTTTTCATACATCAGAGGTCCACTCACAGGAACATTTTTCGTTCGAGCAGCTGTAAACCATTCTCAGTATCACTGTAGTCAGCTAAATGCACGTTTTTTTGGTTCGTCCCCAGCTTGATAGCGTTCTCCTCAACCCACGTCTTATCCTTGATAATGTCGAAGTTGGGATTCCGAACTGCGCAGCAATGTTATTTTTGCGTTTGCCAGAAGCAATGACTTCCAAAATTTCCAGCTTCTTTTCAAGGGTTAGATGTTGTCGTTTGGCCATGCTTGGAAACCATGTGCTGGACTGGAAGCGATGAAGTGATGGGCGATATCGAGTATCGATTCAAAATTCGTTACATCGAAGTTTTGCTGAAGTGTGTGGGGGCTCGAAAATGTATTTGTTAAAGTGAAATTTCATTAAATTGAAATTCGGTAAAGTGAAGTTTTTTGTACATTAGATTAGTTAGGTCTACGCAGGACCAGAAAAATAATTCATTAGAGTGAAATTTCGTTATAGTGGGGTTCGTTATAGTGAGGTTCGACCTGTATTTTTTTTACAATTTTTATGTGACCCCATTTTTTAGTTTTTAAATTTTTAAATTTAAAAAAGTTTTTTTTGGCTTATGGGACAAGCTTTAATGCATCATGACTTTTGTTCTGTAAGTCCTACAGACTTGTTCTTGAGCTCAATTTTTAGATCTTTTTAGTGGCTTTAATTTGATATACAGGATGAGTCAAAAGTCACAGTAAACCCTAATAATTTAACTAATAGTAATCCTATACGTCCATCCGGGCCTATACGGCCTGAGGCCGACGAGTTGGGTCCCTGGATGAACCAGGATTAACGACTGCTGTATGATGGTCACAGCAGCCGGGGCGGGGGGGGTGTGTGAAGATTGTGAGTCACTGAATGGTCGCCCATCCAGTGGCTAGCTGTGCCTGATGTTGCTTAACTTCACAGAAGTTGTTACATTGAAAGCCCACCAGGCCACGGCCTCCCAGAAGATGCTGATGTTATTTGATATATCACACGACCCCCTTTCCATTTAAAAAAATTGACTTAGATTCAAGATGGCCAATTTCAAGATGGCGGCCATGTTCGGTACATACCGTAAAAAATAATGCTAAACATTTACGGAGGAGGAAAAAAAAAACAAAAAAAAACAAACATCGACAGATGAAGAATGTTTACAACTCGTGGAATTGCTTAATTTCATATTTGCTGTATAAAATTTAGTTTTAATTAAAATTCCTTATTAAATTATATTCACAATGCACAGTTTTGAGCATTTTTGATGATTTAGTGCATTTTCAGAATAGACTTAAGCCTGATCGCCGACAATGTGTACATTCCGATAGCCCAAATTTGCCAACGAATTTTCTGCACTTTTGAAACGTTATTACAATAACGACTTTAATTATATTGCGAAAACTTTAATTTTAAAATAAAATTTAAATAACAGTCATCAGAAACAATTTAAATTACACACGTGTTGCACAACTTCTCCGGTAGCCTTCTGGTCCCGAGGATTCCGGATTCGCAGTCCCCCACTATACATCCCACAGGTATAAAAGAATGAAGCTGTTGGGGCCATGTGATATTTTAGCATTCACCAGTCGTTGTTCCAAAAAGGTCTTCCCAGTTTCATAGTAATCTTGTGTTGTATAGAGGAAGTTAACAGACGGAATATTCTCCTTTGCCCAATCATAAAGCTGGCAAGGAGTTATTATTTCATCGTTATAGACCATTTGCAAATCAAAAATTTGTTTAAAAAAATTCTTCTTCAAAGAGGAAATAAAAACTAATTGACTTACTCAAATCAAACAGTTTTAAAACCATAGCCACTTTAAAAGAGGTGGTCTAAACAACACGCAAAGTTTGCTGAAAACTGTCGAATACGTCATTTAATCTCAACAATTATTGCCGATTTAATTGTAATCACGCCTTTGAATTTAATGAACTGCTGGTGCGGAAAGTTCATAAATGACGTAACGACGCAATTTTAATTTTGAGTTTTCGACATTTTCGATAAGGAACTTTAAGTTTATAATAGGATCACACTAGGTACTTTATGACCATCGAACCTGATACACCCTGTATAATACATTTGGTTTAATTAAACAAAACTAGTTATTTTTACCTAACTGTTATTTAGTCACGAAAAGTACAGTTAAGTATCTTACATATTTGTCCATAACTTGTGACAAGTTATATATCAAACTAGGTGATATGCCCGACGTTGCTCGGTCTGTTTGTTTGATGAAATTTTGATGGAGTTTCCCTGGCGCCATCTCTTGAGGAAACAAACAAACATAAACCAAGTTATATTATATTTACGCGCACCCCCTCCATTTGGGGACATGTAAACTTTACTCTGAACCTAACGAACATATGGTGCGAATACGAGCTCAATCAGATAAGTGGTTCAAAAGTTTTTAGAACATTTACAGACGC
This sequence comes from Rhysida immarginata, assembly GCA_023313115.1. NCBI lineage: Eukaryota > Metazoa > Arthropoda > Chilopoda > Scolopendromorpha > Scolopendridae > Rhysida > Rhysida immarginata. The sequence continues at coordinate 370,185 of JAHWFO010103031.1, forward strand.
ACCCTAAACCTGAATTTTTATATATAACGAGATCTAAAAAATGAACCCAAGAACAAGTGTGTAGGATCTATAGAACAAAAGTTATGATGCATTAAAGCTTGTCCCGCAAGCCAAAAATTTTTGTACTTACATTTATAGAGAGAATAAATTATGCAAGTTTCATCGAATTTAAAAATGGTCAAGTTGAGTCACCGGTTGCTTTGACATGGAATGACCCTTCGATTCATAAGCTACACACAAATTTTTATAGAAAAAAAAAAATAAATGTTTCATGCATACCCTTCTAACGTTGGTGTTCTATCAACTGATGACCTTCGACGAATTGATACTCTCGTTGGGTAAAAATGTCCTCTCGTACGGCGTCCTTGTGATGAAGACGGAGAGGAATTTTCTTCATGGCTGGTAGATGGATCATTATTTGGCGTCAGCGAATTTAAAACTGAATTACTCCAATACTGGAAAAGAGCAAGGGAGAGATGATCATACAACAGAAAAATACAAATTCAAACTTCATCATTATATACCGCATTTTCGCAAACATACCCAGCACCTCTGGTATACCCTACACATGTGTATACCCCACGAAATTACAATTTTATGTAAAAAATATTTTGGAAACTGTGCACCCCTGTAAACCATGCAGGGTATCCAATCTACAGGACTAAAAAAACTTCAGGATAATATTATTTAAAGCAGGAAATTAAGAAATATCAGGTCGTTGCATATCAAATGTCGGATTACAGAAGGCATCTTTAATGGGCCTCTAGAAAGGACACCTTCACATGTGCTATTCGAAATAACCCCCAGTGCAATACAAACATTGTTGCCAACGATTTGGCAGCTTCTCGAGCCCTCTCCGACAGAATCCATGGTCACGGGACTCAATAAACTCCCGGAATGCATTTTCGACGTCTGCTTGGGTTAGGAATGGTTTCCTCTGGAGAAAATTATCCAGGCTCTAGAAAAGATGGTAGTCGGTAGGGGAGAGGTCCAGAGAGTATGGGGGGTGTAGAAGCACCTCGTAGCCCAGAGCCTGCAGCGCCTGCACATTGTCATGCAGCAGAAGGACGCCTTTGCGATGCACAAGTGCAGGTTGTTGTTGACACAGTTTTGTGTGCATACGATGCAGTCCACGGGCAAAGGAGGGGCAACAAAATACTGATTATTTTTGTTAGTTTACTAAATAAAACTATTATTCCATTATTTTGATGCGATGTTTTTATTATTCCATTATTTTGAATATTTTTAAATAGTTTGTTTACGGCATTAAAATCCACCTACGAATAAATTTTATACCTTATTTGAAAGCTTAAACTATCTAGTTTCTAAATCTGCCATCAGATTTCATGAAATCCTCATACTTTAGGCACAAATAAGTGTTTTATTAGATGCAGCCACAATGGAATACAACTATTCCATTATTTGGACGCATAGTTGTACATCGTGACACTGGACGAAGCATTCATTTATCTCGGTGACTGCAACAAACCTAGAGCCATATTTTACCATCCACGAGGCTCTACGGACTTCGAAAGATGGCACACGGAATGTAAAGAAGCTTTTCCACGGGGCTTCATGATTGTTGTTGGTTATGGGTACAACAGTTAAATGACACTGCACAAGGGAGACAGAAAGACCAAGATTAACTCAGTACTACCAGGCTAACGTTCTAGCACCTATTTTCACTTGAGCAGACTTAAAGCGAGTGTGGGTCCACCAGGACAAGGCATCAAGCCATACGCCAGTGTCGATGCGGCAGTTTCTTCAACGTATGGAGGGAGAAACGAGAATCCATTCCATACCTTTTCAGGAGATACCAGTGAAGTTCCCAGATGCCTCTCCTAGGACTTTTGTGCCTTTGGGTTATTGAAAAGGGGCGTGGGAAACTGACGTCCGCATACATTAGACGGACTTTGGAAAGTCTGTCAGGAGGAGTAGTTAAAGATGGATATGGGTGTACTACGTTCAAGCCTTCTTCAATGGAAACTCCGCTGCAGGGCGATAGTCCAGGTGCAGGGCTATCAGATTGAGCACAATCGCTGGTGGCAGAAAGGATTCTCAGAAGTGTTTAGTTCGTTTTCATAGATCCCCAACGACCCCTGTGATAACTGGAGAAAATTTATTTTTCATAAGCTCTTCCCCCCCAACCACAAAAGTTCCGTGCTGATCGCTCCAAAGGAAGAGATCAAGCTGGCTGCGGCGAAAGTGCTGAAGAAGGTGGCAAACAAAACTCTACAGTCAACCTTCAACAGAAAGTATGATCATTGGCCAAAGGGCAGTACTTCGAAGGCCGGAGTGCTTAAAATACAGAGTGTTTAAAATATAGTTCAGCGCGAGTTTAAGACCCACTATAAAAGGAGGAATGCTCCAACAGTCAACAGCATTAAACATTGGTACCAGCAGTTTAAGGGGGACAATTTAGCCAAGAAAAAGCATGGGGAGACCGGCACTAGGGGAGGAGACGATAGGACAAGTGAGGAATGCATTCAATCTAAGTCCCCGCAAATCACTTCGACGTTTATTGTTGGAACAAGGCATACCCCTTGCAACATGCCAAAAGATTGCTAGCAAATCCTGAAGCTTTACCCCTATCGGATTCAGTGTGTCCAGGCTTTGACTGAGGTGGATTACCAGCAGCACCTTGGTTTTTGTAGTGCCATTGTAAACCGCCAGAATGATGAGCCCAACTACCTGCATAGATGGATATTCATGGATGAAGCTACGTTTCATGTGAGTACACATAACACAATCATATGGGCAAGGGACAATCCTCATGACTTTTACCAGTTTGAGCGGCCTCTCCTAAGGTAAACGTGTGGTGTGCGATTATGCGTCACTGAGTGATTGGACCTTTCTTTTTTGTGGAGCCAACTGTCCGTTGGCGTGCATACCTCGATATGTTGGAAGAGGAAATCAATGATGGCTTCATTTTCCAACAAGATGACATTTTCCCACTGGTCTTGGCGGTTCGTCACGTTCTCAATCGAATGACAATTGGTACGGACGGGACGGGTCTATTGCCTGGCCTTCCAACTTGCCCGACCTCACACCTCCTGACTTTTTCTTGTGGGAACATATCAAAGTCCTGGTTTATGCTCAGCGACCACACAATATCAATGATTTGAAGAGAAAAATTCAGCTCGCTGTCGAAGAAGTTTCGCTGACGATGTTGGAGAACACGTGGGAGGAGTTGTCGGTTCGATACACTATGCGTGGCGTGCTATGGTGCTCATGTCGAGATATAAACAATCTCCCATATGTTTATTGTTCACGTATAACCTTTGGTTTAATTCGAGCTGCAAGCTTTGACGTTATAATAAATTGAAATCTGTTCATACATTTGTAGACACCCTGTATTCTGGTTTATAGATGTTTGAGTTCACATTGATAATCAGTTCCCCCACCTAGGAAAGTACCGTATTTACCCGATTATAAGACGATTTTGATTATAAAACGACCCCAGTTTTTCCAAATAATTTTTATGAAACTTTTTTTATGAATATGAAAGCAAAAATACTTATTTAAAAATTAAAACTTCTTTAATTGAAATGTTTTTGATTATATATATACACGTATATATAAAAAAAAGTATCACGTCGATCCTTACCTTAAAGGTAAACTCCACACCCAAAACAACTTTGTTTAAAATGAAAGATGAAAGTCTCAATAACAACGTAGCATGTATAAAAATTTTCAATTCGAACTCAAAATTCGAATTTCATTTTTTCCCTTCCCCTGCGATAGACACTGGCGCCATGGTTGCCGAGAAGTGCGAAGGAGTTTCGAATTCGTGACGTCACACATTGAACGCTATCGGTTAGTTGTCAGTTGGCCATCGCAATGGACTAAGAATATGAAACAAGACCGGTAGTGACGACTGCGATTTTAATAACAGTGACAGTGATATACAAGGGCCGTTAGCAGAATTAAATGCTACTGCGATACAGCCCTATGCATTAAACCGTGAAACGGGATCTTCTGCTTGCCGTGTCGGAGTGTGCCTTACACAGCAGATAGACTTACCTCCTCATTCCTTCAGCATTTAACGAGTGCAGTTGCAGTCGTTGTTCTTGAAGAACATCAGGCCCGTTTTAGAGTTGGAAGAGTGTCTAGTTCCACCTTATACGCGATCTAGTTTCAGCGAATTTGTTTGAATTGACAATGAATTTTAAACGGCAGATGCGTAGACAAAGCAAGACGCTTCAAAATGAGCACACGATGCTGTTTGGAGTTGGATACCAGTTCCCTCGCTATCAAAAACTAAAACTAATCCACTGTTTTTTAATCGATTCTGATTCTGGAAATCTATGAAACGTGAAATTTCTATCCGACTGTCTATTTACACACCCAAACAGAACAAATTGAAGGCATTCTGACATAAAACAGGTTAGCAAAATCTTACGATATGTAGAATCGTTCTAAGCGACTAGAATCTCAGCAACGAAATTCCCCGAAGTTTTTGCGGCAGGAAATGACAGCTTGTTCCGCAGTGTTCTCTGGAGAAGGAATGGAAGATCCCACGCAAATTTCCCATTTTCAGAGGCATTTTTCTTAATAAAATGTTAGAAAAAAAAATCGAAAAATTTTGAATGATAAATACTATATTAACCTGGATTAATGTTATGATGCAAAGAAAATAAAGTCGATTTTTTCCTTGGAGTTTACCTTTAAGCATTTTTCCAGCGTAGAATATTGGGAGAATATATGATAGCAAAGCATGCAATTTTAGGAAGTGAAAAGTTTGAGTGAGTACTACTGATAAAATAA
>JAHWFO010103031.1:375051-401578 GCA_023313115.1 Rhysida immarginata
GTGGAGTTTACCTTTAAGCTTGAAAATGAATAGCTTTCTGCGATGATATATTTTCAATCTCTTGAGCACTATCGTAAAAGCTCGTGTGATCTCATTATGATCGGGAATACCAGTAAATGGCAGTGCTGCAACAGCAGAGTTGGAGGATTTTAGCATTAACTTGCAAAAATCGCCACATTTATGCAATTTGCGATTTTAAGACAACCACTATGTCTATTGACCCTTTAATTTAGAGAGGAAAAAAAAAAACTTGTCTTATAGTCAGGTAAATACGGTAGTTATGAAAAAAGGGATACATGATGTACCCAAGAGTGTGCTATACATTAAAATTCATGGTTCGTCTATTTCAAATGTGCAAAACCATGCGAATTAATGGAGAAGATAAGTGTAGAAGACGGAAGTCATGTTAAGATGGCTTCAAATGGGATCCTCATCCATATTTGCTAATGACGATCTTCAAACATTCAGGGTTTGAAATTCAAATTTTTCATGGAGGGCATCCTCCCCTCCTATATTTGTAAATGGAGGGGAGTTGAACTGTTTGGGAGGGAGACAATAAATTATAGCTTATACAAGTGATTTTTCAAAATATTTTAATTTAAGTTTTGTACATAAATTATAAATGTGTTAAAAATAATAAAATACCAAAAACTCAGTCATAAGATAAATGTAATAAATTCTTATATTTCAATAAACTAAAAATTAAATAGTCATAGATGTGAGGTTCTTCTGCACCATAGCTATTAACATAACGGATTGTAATCTTTCAGTACAGCACGTTTGGTAAAAAATAGATAACCAACCAGTTTCGACTTTGATTCCTGCCTTCATCTATATAATCCGTTACGTTATACAAAATTAAATACCACTAAAATATATAAAAATGGATTTTAAAGTACCTTGATATTTAGCAATCTCTGGACACGATTTTGAAGTATCATCTAAACACAATGCTAATCTATGAGCTACACAATAAATTCCTATTTTTCTCTTGATGATACCGCAACGGTTACGATTGGAACTAGCGAATTTTCATTGGCTCCATGAAAAAATTCACCAATAATGACTGACGACAAATTAAACCCATAATCTAATGATTTATGGACGGAAAAGATTCGTATCCAAAACTTATATTGTAAGATATAAAGGAAAAAAATAACATTATCTTTAAATCTTAATAAAATCATAAAAACATTTAATATGATTAAATTTCACGGGTGGGGAAACTCCCCTCCTGAAAGTTTTCTTGGGTGAGATTTTAAAATTTTGGGCGAGAATCCCGCCATCCCACCCTGAATTTCAAGCCCTGAACATTTCACACAAAAAAGAATGAAAAGTTAGCAAAAAAGAAAAAAATAATTAGCCAGGGCTCTATCTACAATTTCAAAATCCATACCCATTTTTGTGAAAATTTTTGACAAAAAATATAAAACACTGGTTTAATTAAAAAAAAATTAATAAAAATCTTTTATATTATTTGAATCGTTATTATTTACGCTGATAAACTTCTATTTTTGAAGGTAATACGTTGATAAACATGAGTTAAAATTTTGTGAAGATACCGTAACGATCCAAATAATTTTGTGAAGATACAGTTTCCATTTAAAATAATTTTGTGAAGGTACCCTTATACGGTACCAAATTGGCCCTAGATAGATCCCTGTTAGCCTTTAAGTAATCGTAGAACATAATAAAAAACATGCAGATACTTACTTCCATGAACTGAACAGTTGACTCAACATCATCATCTGTTAAGTCACTGAAAACAACAAAAGTAAACAAATTATCAGTTTTGTATTAATAATAACAATAATTTTGTATGAATAAAAAATAAAACTCTATAGTCCATCCAGCCTTAGTTTGCACAAAATGCGATGGACATGTTAATTGTTATGTATTGCTTAATTTTTGTTTAATCATGCAAACTAAGGTTGGTTGGACTATACAAAGATATTTACGTTTACAAAAGAACAGATTTCATACCGGGACTAGGAACACCAAAATAAAAACAGGAAAGCTGAGAAAATCATAGTATCCGTTTCCGAATTCATAATCGAAGATTATAATTTGATACAAAACAATTTATTTTGTTTCCTTAAAACTGGATGAAGAAAGTCCAACTTTTTTAAAAATGATGTCATCCAAATGAGGACCCTTCTTGCAAACACGCTCTCGCAACTGTCACTGAAATTCCACACAGCACATTGGACCACAGGAATTACGTTTCTCTATGGCACGTGGTTTCTTCTTGAAAAGTTTCCCTTTGAGGTTTGCAAGAACGGTGCTCATTTGGAAGACATTTTTTAAAACGTGGATTTTCTTGATTTTTGTCTTTATGATTCGTAACCCTCTACAACCCACTTAAATTACTGAAAGCTTACCAATTGCCACACAAAGCATGAAGAAGAAATCAATTATTCATCAAAAGTTATATTTATTTGGGTCATTAACTTCATTAGCCTATACTATAAATCTGCAACAGTACAGTGGTCAGGGGATGTTCCGCTTAACTATGACGAGTTTTCAAGCATTTAGCTCAATAATAGAAAACGGTGGCTGCCATGCAGGGAAGCTTTTCACTACGTTAAGTGAGCATCAATTGGTTCCAGAATGGTGCGACTTCTACCGAAGCAATGGCCTATGATCTCAGCCACAGAGTAATTTTACATAGTCCACACCTCCACAAGCTTAGACACACATACAGTTAACCAACCAACTATGGCTTAAAATTGCTCGACTACACCAAAAATAAGAAGTTTAAAAGACTAATTACTGAACTGTCTCTGAAGAGTTGCACTAATAAGTCTTTTATTCTTTTCTTTTATCGTCCCAAATTAAGTTAAACAGTCCTGTCCAAATCCACAGGAAACTAGATCAGGCTTTCACTTTTTAAGTTCCTTCATGAAACATCAGCTTATATATTTTCCACCCCTTCCCAGTGGAGAGAAAAAAACAAAACAACCATCGAAGAAAAGCTATTAGTATTTAAACATTCAGACTGATATAAAACAGAGCTATCCATATGTACAGGACACTAGGCCTAGTTTTCTCTTTTTCAGTTCCTTCTCGGAACTTCGGCTTATATCTATTTTTGCTTTTTTAGTCCATACACATAAAAATCAATCTGTTGCTTCCTAGCAACCACTCATTACCGCCTCGAACAACCGCCCGAGTCCAACATGCTCAACATTGTTAAGCAAGACACTCAACAATAACTTAAAACAACGAAAAATATGGCAGACCAACTGCTACGAAAAAAGACATTACCGTAATTATTCTACTACAATGCGAGGCATTTTGACCTTGAAAAGTACCTAAATTTGTGTGATCACATTATACAAAAGAGAAAAATTAACATGACAAGGATTGCCCCCCATCCCCAGTCCTTGTAACGTTAATTTTTCCCTCTTGTATAATGTGATTACACAATTTTAGGTACTTTTCAAGGTAAAAATGCCTCGCATTGTAGTAGAATAATTACAGTATCTATTAATAAACCATTAAGGAATGACATAACCAAGTGCCAAAAAGTTAAACTAAACCATTTGCGGAACCATATTTTTAACCACCCTATGTTAATATTATAAGTTTCTAATGGACCATAATGATACCATTAAACCACGTACCTTTGAACCAATTTGGATCATCATTAATTTTACCTTGTATTCATTTATGACACACCATTCCAAGTTGTTTGATATATCTTAGCAATAAAAGTTCCAATGAACCATAATGGTTCCACTAAACCAGGTGCCTTTGAACCAATTTCGACTATCAATAATTTTACGTTATATTTATTCATGATACATCATCCCAATTATTTTGATATATAAGGCCAGGCGCGCACAGAGATGGCATAAAATGGCGTGGCAGTGGCATGGTTAAGAAGTGGTGCGTGACAACAAGGTGGTGTGGGAGTGGAGTGATGGCGAAGTGGTGTCGAAGTGGTTTAACGCGCAATGAAGTGGCAAGTATCATATCGTGCCACTGATTTGCCACTTAGTATGTCGTCCTCAGAAGATGAAGATGCTCTGTTATTTGTGCAACTTGATAATTTTAATATACAAAATCATCACAGAAAAAAAGCGTCCTTGGATTCACCCTCTTTGGCATAAAAAAAAAAAAAAGGAATATACAAACGTACTTGTATATAGACATGATTTAAATTTCAACGACGATAAATTCAAACTTTTTTACCGAATGAAGAAAGAAACATTTTGCAAATTACTTGAAATACTATGTCCTGTGCTTCAAAGGAAAGACACAAATTTCTCATAACAACACTGCTGTTTCGCATTCTGCCTACTCGAATGTGCACTAGCAAGTGGCAGCGAAATGGCATGCCACTTGAAAATTAAACATGTCGGAGACAAGTGGCACCAAACTGGCGCCACGCCACTTCCACTCCACTACACCACCGCCACTCCACCTTGATGTGCGTGTTCGCATTTGTTTACATAGGTTTAAAAATTCCACTCCACTTGCTTACCACCTCAGTGCACGCCTGGCCTTACATGCTATACCTTATCATTGAAAATTTTTGAGGGTGTCGTAAGGGTACCATTAGAGCACGTGCCATTGTTTCGATTACAACCATTTTCAAAATGGTTTCCATTCCCGGAACCATATTTATCAATTGGCGAAAATAGTTCAAAATGGTTCATTTATCAATTTATATCCGTTTCTATCTCTTCATTAAAATTTGTTTGATATATTACTAGGTGGGAAAATAGAGGTACCATTTGTGCATGTGCCAATGAACCGATTTAGATAATATTTGTGATTGATTTGTGCAATAGATCATATTCATCGACTGACGAAAACAGATTTTGAAAATCTTTCATAGCCTCAGAGGAGTTAGAGTTACAGACGGACAGACAGACACGTTTCCCCACACTGATAGCATAAAGCACCTTGTGGTACTTAATAAAGTAATGACCACTAAAGAAAATAAACAAAGTAATTCAATTGATGTATGTATACTTCTTATTCATGAAGTTAACATCCACAGCCTTACACGTAATTTTATTTATTACAAGAGGGGTTGTTAAATCATAAAAAACAAAAATAAAATGTTCACATCAATTTCACAGATCATACAGATTTTTCTTTTTTGGCAAAACTAAAAGGGCATATCATTAGTAAGTAGCAATTCAAATTTGAAATCCTTCTTTTATTATTTCCTTCTAAATAATATTGTTCACTCATCAGTTTCTTGAAAAGTCAGATTCTGTCTGGATGAATAAATGGAATGCTGACCACAGTAAAAAAAAAAAAAAAATAATAATAATAATAAATAAATAAATATTTAAAAGAGCTTGCAAGAGCAGTACATGTTTTCATTCAGTGACTCAAGTGAATTATCAATGCTTGCTATTTTCACTGAATACATCTGCTACAAGATTATTGCTTAGCAACATATGACAGCTGATGCTATTTATTTTTTATTTATTTATTTACTATTAATCAAGACAAGCTGGAATAAGCTGTTCACAGGATAGAATTCTTAAATATTATAGAGAAAAATATAAAATGATTAGATAAAACTGTTTTACATAAACTATCAAGAGCAAAATTTTAAAATGATCTTATTTAGTTTTGTCTTTTTAAATAGAAGTTTGTACATCACTGTTTTTCTCATATTTCATTGGACTTTCTTTGTAAACAAGAGAGGTGTCTTAAACAACTGTATTTTGCACATGATTATACAAAAGTGCAGTTTATATATATATATAAATTTTTTTTTTAAACTGCAATGATGAATCATGAACAATGAAATTATGTTACACAATTCTCATTTAAGGACTGTTCCTCTTACACTCAACTGAATTTAAAATTAATGCCCCTCTCCCCACCTCAAAGTAATACTAGGTAACCACAAAAGTTCTTGCCGTTTTTATGTTGCCATAAAAGGAAGTGATAGACGATATGCAAATGAGTGTACAGTGTGGTCCAAAATCACATTATTTCGTGCAGAAGTGAAGACAAATGGAGGAATCGAAGGAGATGGTTAGGTGTTGTTTACTTTATGACTTCAAAGTGGGCTTGTCAGCAGCAGCATCAAGTCGCCGAATGTATCTTGCGTTTGGGGATGATGGTGTGAATGAACACACTGCAAGGGATTGGCTCCAGAAATTCAGGTCGGGAGAATTTGTCATTCTTGATGAATCCCGTATTCTAGTGTGTCTGGTGGACTAGACACCAAATGGTTCACTACGAGCTCCTATCAACTGGTCAAACCATCACTGGGGGCCTGTACTCCCAGCAGTTGGAACATGTGCAACGGGCATTGCAGCAGAAGGAGCCAGCATTGGTGAATCGCAAAGGGGTACTCTTCCTTCGTGACAATGCCTGGCCACATATGGCGTGGGCACCGAGGGAAACCATAGATCTTGCTCCAATGGATTATCACCTTTTCCATTCTCTGGTCAACCATCTTCGTGGAAAATCCTACATCAATGATACAGACCTGCGAAAGGCACTCAGAGTTCTCAGAGTCCAAGACCGGCAAGTTTTACAGCCAGGGGATTGATCAACTGGAGACATATTGACAGAAGATGTTAGATACCAATGGAGATTACTTTGGGGACTAGCGATGTGCTACTTTTTGATGGGTTACCTAGTATATAAGAATATTATGATAATGCAGGCTGTCTTTTTCACCCTTTGATATAACATTTCATTTAGCATAGATACAGAAAATTTTGTATAATAAATGTCATGATTAATCCTCAGATGACGGAAATAACTTCTATAAAAACACTTTCCCGAATAACTCTCAAATCAGTTCTGCACAACATGATATTGTCCTGTGAAAGATCCTATCATTGTGGAGAAGCAAAGTTCATGAAGGGGTGTAAATGGTCATCAAGCAGGAACCATTTAGTGATGTATCCAGGAGAACCAATAGACCCAAACTAGGTCCCGCAAAAGCACCCCAAACTTGTTAAAACTCGGATCCATGGCTTCATGGGGTCTGCACCATAAAAGGATCTTTCCATTAGCCTGTTATAACTGGAACCATGGTTTGTCGAACCACGCAACCAGTTTCTAGTCTTTCAAGCTTCGCGAAACATGTTCACAAGTTCAGGTGACATGCTGTGTGCGGTACTGCAGCATTAGCAATGGTGGGTCTTCTGCTACTGTACCCACAGATGTTAAAGCATATCGCCCCAAAATGGTAGATACGAGTCTTGATGTACCTACATGGAACGTGGCAGTGATTTCATGAGTTGTGGTCTGTCAGGACAAATTCTAGGCACATGCCGGTGATCATGGTCGGAGAATAGTCTTGTCTGTGATGAGTGGTAATCCCTTCCAAAAGTTATCCCGTTGGTTCATGGTATATGCAAGAAAACGTTTGCTTCAGTTGGAGGAAAAAAATTTACAAAATGTGAGCATCGTTTGTGAATCAATCAAGAATGCCTCTCATTGAACTTAAGACTGGCTACACCAAGCAAGGATATCTTTTCCTTGCAACATTTTATCACTAGATGGCAGCATGCTTTATAAATTTACGTTTTATATTAAAAAAACGCACATTGCATAGTCTAAAATAAATATTTCAATAGACTGCATATTATCTTTTTACAAGAATAACTACCGAATTCTAATTACAAACTTAGAATGGTTAGGTTAGGTGGGAAAAACAATGGCTATATCAGTGATAATACCTTCCTGACCTCAATTTGCCCTCCAAATAGCCTTTTTCCCCAGGTAATGAACTGCAGTCCAAATATCTATGTGATATCCTGTTAACACCATGATAAATCCTTGATTGTGATCACTATGATCTTAAGAAATATAGTGCAATTAAAACGTGATCCTCACATAGAGAACGTAATGTAATTTCACACGTTCCCACTATCCTTACCAACCTTAACGGTCAATCAATTACCAAAAACTAATGCATTTACTAAAAGTTTTTCCCACAATGCCAGAATAATATAAATTCACTATAGAGTTAAATTACAGTGAAACCTCTTGAAGCCGACCAGCAATGGTTCCACGTAATAGTGGTCGTCTAGAGAGGTGGTCTTCTTAAAGAATTGGGGGGAGGGGCTTTATATAGAGTAAACGTAATTTATAAAGTTTCATTGTTTCTCATTATAAGGATATAATTTGATGACATACAAAGCTTACTTTTTTGCTTCATTTATTATTTTAGTGATTTCCATCATTTAGTTTTATTAATGAATTTGAATGAAATTTGCAAAACTTTATGCTTTAATGTGGCTATTCAAAATAAACAATACGTGAAAACAATATACTAATACATAACACATGTATAATTACAAAGCGATAAAAGTGATCCCTATTATTGGTTCAAAAATTTCCCCTATTCTTTATTGAAAAACTGCAACATTGAAGTTTATTTTTTTCTGCTTAACTTTTTACTTACTGTAACTTGTTGATATTCTGTTTCCACCTCTTCTAACAATTGCAGCGAATTTTGACTTGGTCTTGTAGCGATTAAAAAAAAGTTTTCTTTTTGACATGGCAACAATAGGAGGCAAGAAATTGAAATGTGATGTGAAGAGTGAAAGTGATGTAAAGTGAGCCCAACACGTGCATTCTCAACTGCAATAACATTTTGGGCTCTTTCTAACTGTAAGATAAAGCAGTGAGTGAATGCCACTGATACACAAAGCAAAGAAACAGATTGAACAATGCTCAATTTCCTACTCCCCTTCACAAAAAATGAGCAGACTCTTTTAAGTTACAGGCAGTGGCATTATTAACACTTCAATCCCAAGAACAACGACCACCCATTTCAGGCACCAATCATCAATATTCCCTCTTTAAACCGACCAGTAGACATTTTTCCATTTCTACTGGTCGGTTTAAAGAGGGAATATTGATGATTGGTGCCTGAAATGGGTGGTCGTTGGTCGAGTAAAGAGGTGGTCGGTTTAAAGAGGGAAAAAATGCATTATACCTATGAGACATTAATTCCGTGCCAAGGAAAAGTGGTCGGGTTAAGAGGGGGTCGTGTTAAAGAGGTGGTCGAGAATAGAGGTTTCACTGTAATTAATTCCATCATCATGGCATGAACAGCATACAAGAATATCAGTTATGAATAAAAACAAGAAAGAATCACATTTTATTTGATAATTAGAAGACTGGGTTGACCAGGCTTATCACCAAAGAAGTGTCAATCACTGAAGTGCCATTATCAACACCTGGCAGCAAAACTTCTAATCCTGTTCACAATAATGATTCAGATTAAAATTGCACAAAATCTCTCATAACCAATCAACAACATAAAAACTGTCATGGTTATTACCATTGTCATAAAATCTAACTAATACAGCATAAGACATTCAGTTAGTTTACTTGTTTACTTGATCTGTGAAAAAAAAAAGAGAAGAAATGTCAATGCCAAAAAAATTTTAAAATAAATTTTTATTGCATGAAAGAAAACATTCATTACAAAAATCAACATGCCATACAAAACAATTTAGATATACAGTGGCTGCTGCTTAATGTAACCACAGTTAGTTCTCAATTGACTATTATCATTTTTGTGCAGAACTGGACGGTTCTCTACAAATACATTGAAAATCAGTCATTTATTGTTAAAAATAAAAACTTTGGATAGTTTTATCAAATTTTAGCCAAAAAAAATTTGAGTTTTACTTAGAAATTCCATGTGCAAAGACTCAAATCTTTGAAACCAATCAAAAGCGTCAATAAGAAGGCCAACACTACGGTCAATACAAAAGATTGGCGTTTTAATAACATCAAGGAACATTAAAAAAAAAAATAATAACATTAAATCGAACCCTAAATGTGTGAAAAAACAAAAATTCTGAACGCCATTTCCAATAGCAGGGCATCCATCTTGACGATGTCAACAGTCATGGTTTTGCTTCACAGTGTAAATTAATACATCGCGAGATCAATGAACACCAAGACGTAAAAAGTTAATTAATTTACTTTTATTTCCTCAGAACTTCACAAAAACTGTGTTGCAAGAAATGTGACTTAATATTTACGGTTTTTCCATTGGCTACTTCGTGAGTAAGGATCATACCATGCAAATCATATGCAACAATAAGCAAGTTTGTGGGTTCACATGCACTTTCTACAAATTTGTGGTAGTAATCCTTTGCATTACGACAGCTAACAATTTCAATTTTAAGCTAGGAACGCTGCTCCAATGTGAAAAACAATTTTCCTTACAGACTTTCTGTTCTGAACAGCATGTTTAACATTAATGTGCATGCACAACACGTGGAAAGGCAATGCCTATTACATTGTGGGGAGAGAGAAGTTATGGCTTGGCATGAGCCAATACATGCATCACCATTCCACTCCCACACTGCTGTGATCATTATTAAATTTCCAATCCTCGTATACATCGCTATAGAACAAGGAACTTCTAATTACTTTCATATTTTAGTTCATTACAAAACATTTGACAATTTTTTCCAGAAAACTATAAGAATAGAAAATTTATGCTGTCTATTCCGATAATGAAAATAATAAGTTTCCATTAACAAGACAAGATTATTTTACACCCAAGAATTCTTTATTAATAAACTATTAAGGAATGACAATCCACGTATCAGATGGCTAAACTAGTCACCATCACATAAAGCATTTGAAACATATTGAATAGTTTTGAAAACATTAAAACAGATTCCACTGGATCAAATTCAACCATCAGTGAACTTATTACTTTCTCATATTTATTCATGACACATTACAAAGTGTTTGATATATTACTTGTCATATCTTAGCACTGAAAATTTCCAATGGACCACAATTGTATCGTTAGAACAGGTACCACTGAATCCAATTCGACCATCTTCAAACTCGTTAACTACTCTTATATATTCATTCATGGCACGTTATGGGATTTTGATATTTTATATGCCATATCTTAGAATTGAAAATTTCCCATGGTACCAAAACAGAATTATAGAACAAAAACAAATGAGCCAATTTCAACCAAGTTCTTAGTTATTAATTAGTCATCTTTTTCATTCAGGGCAAGTCGTTTCGAGTTGTTTGATGTACAGGGCGATTCGAAATGATGTCCAACATTTCAAAATTTTACTATGCATTTATTTTATAACAAACTAACCAGATCGGGTTTAAATTGCAGGAAAACTCAAATATTTATTGATTCTAACATTACAAATATTCTATGCAACTCCCTCGAGTCACCCGGACAATGTCAAGACGATAGTCAATCTCATCCCAAACTCCTTTCAGCGTGTCTGCTGTTACTAGTCCGAGAGCATTACGAATTCAATCGTCTCCTCCTCAACATGCGCCACACGACTAGCTTTATGAGTTGATTTCTGCAGGTGTACGTGGCCCTTACTGCTTCCACCTTTTCTTCACTCACACGTGGCCTACCAGTGCTTTTGCATTTACAAAGACATCCAGTTACCAGAAATTGATCATACCATAGCCTCCAATCGTAGGAAGGTTAAAAATGTTTGAGTTTTCCTGCATTTTAAACCCGGTCTGGTTAGTTTATGTCATAAAATAAATGCATAGTAAATTTTAAAATGCCGGACATCATTTTGAATCACCCTGTATAGTATGCCTTATCTAAATTTCTTCGGAGGCATCATAATGGACATTAGCACACATGCCATTGAAACAATTTCAACAAACCTTGAATTATATTTATCCATTTGCGAAAACACTACTTAATAATGTTGTATTACGAGTTGTTAGATGTACTATATTAGCATTGAAAATGTCTAGGAGAACAATAATGTTACCATTAGAGCATGTGCCATTGTACAGATTTTGACAATGATCATATTTATCGTTTGGCAAAAAAATATTTTGAAAATCTTTCATATGCTTCAAAAAGATCTAGCTACAGACAGACGGGTTCCCCAGTAATGCCATAAAGCATCTTCGGTATTTAATAATTAAGCAATAAACTCCTCAAATTTATCAGATGAACAAAACGACTATACCATGCAATAAAGGTTCTGTTTATTACCTAAATGGTCAGAGAAAATCATCCAAAAACCTTGGAAAGAATACCAACTAAGATATCTCCAGAATTAATTGTACACAACAATAGTTTAGAACAAAGGCAAGCAAATCACACTCATTTTCAAATGATTTACCGAAATAACTATTACAGAATCATTCCGGTCACCATAGATTTCATCATTATCTTAACAGTTGCAACAAGTTGACCAAAATTATGTTAACAATAGATGTGGCGTCTTCAGCTTCGTCCTCTTGGAAAGGCTTATGCTACTTTACTTGAGCTTCAAGGTCTAAACAGAAAACCATCCTGTTCTTCTGGTTAGTTCTTTCGACGATCCAGAAATAGTATCCATCTTCACCTAAGGAAAATGTGCAACTCATTCTATAAGCTTAATATTAAAACGGAAAGCAGCATGAATACAGCATAAAAAGAATAACTTACCTAAGTTACTATGCCAATAAAACTTCGCAGTAATTCAAAGCGTGCTTTCAGAACTTGTCAATAGAAGTCCATATCCACGATAACTTCAACATCTCAAAACGCAAAACTGGACTGAATATTTATTCTAACGCAATGTGCAACAAACTTATGGTAAACAATACTAATAACTCATTAAATACATAGAAAGTTAAAAGAAAAATTTGCATTGTTAAGTTCAGGGCATTTCAAAAAAGTTTTGTATCATTTTGTATCTAATAACAAGACCAAAGCATGTGTTCAAATCATCTTAAATTTTAACAGCATGTGTAGAAACAACTCAAAAATCTGTCTTTTGTTACCAAAGACAGAGGCATCGTGTTTGGAAGGAACGGGACTAACAACTTGACGTGTGCCTTGTCACAGGTCGTGCAATATTGAAAATGAAAATAAAAGAATAAACCAAAGTGATATGGAAACAGTGTTATTTATTTGCCTTACGCGTTTCGACATAATGTCATCGTCAGAGGCATTACAGAGAAAGATGCCCTATATATAAACCTCTCCCCCTCTGGTTCGCAGACCTAATGAAACTCTCTTCACTGGGGTTCCTTCTCGTTGGGTTTAGTATTAGTTTTGAATTATTGCAGGTGCGGAACGCGATTCCTACGCCTTGCTCATGGAATATATTGGCTAGTCTGTAGGTTCTCTCGCCGTAGTATGTGAAAGTGGCAAAATCTTTTCGATCGGCTGTCTTTACCTTCACTGCTAATGTTTGTTTTGTCTCCTTGTAGATGTTGGCTACTACCCTCCTTGGGAATGCTTAATTGACATTGACGGATGCTTAAGCATACTATGGAGAGGAAAAGAAAAATACAAAATCATCATGCACGAGGAGTTCGAGATAAGGAGAGCCAAGAGGGGTAGAGAAGCCATACTCAATAACCAAACGACCTTCGAGAGAGACTGCCTCATGGACTTCCTGATCCAATTAGAAGATTGGAAGCGACCTAAACCCAGATCGGATGTGACCCAAAATTAACCAATAAGACGGATGAGCGTTCCATTAGGTCCGCGAACCAGGGGGGTGGGGTAAATATATAGGGCATCTTTCTCTAAGTTCTTTGTAACACTGTTAGTCGAAACGCATAAGGCAAATAAATAACACCGTTTCCGTATCACTTTGGTTTATTCTTTTATTTTCAGTTATTAATGTGATACTAGTCATGGACTTCAACAACATTGAAAATTTGCAAAATCGCTCGTGAAATCTACATGCCTTTGAATTTCTCATTCAAATTCTGATGAATAACTATCTTATTTTGCTCAACATTACACCAGTTTAGTTTCATTTGCTTATATCATTGCTTCTCAAACTGGGGTTCACAAAGCCTTTCAACGGGTTCACCAAAAATTTTCAGTAATGGCCTATAAATATGCATGTCTACTTATATGCACGTACATTTATAAGTTGGCCATCTGCGATGCAAAAACAGCTTGGACAAAATGGCTGACCAGTGGTTACCAATCAGGATGATGCATGAAATTTTCTTTACAAATCAAAGCACCATTTCATATAGATTGTGTTATACTGAATATAAAATCAACGTTAAATACATTAGAAATAATAAATAAATTAATTAATATCGGAGGTAATGGCGTGAAAAAATCCTCCAATGACCATTTTCCAATTATAATAATAAATAAACTATTAAAATCGGTGCTAAAAACGCAAAAGCATGCTTCCAAACAAAATCACAATGACTTTATGCATATGTGAAACTTGACCTGATGATTAAGTGTTATCGGCAATAGTGATGAACAGGAAGGTGATAACATAACACTTGGAGCTATGGCATACCATTTTGTGGTGTCAACTTTAATATTTTCTTTTTAAAAATATTAAATGTTTCCGATAAAAACTCATCACTATTCCTTAGTATTGATAACAAATAGCATAGAAAATAATTTAAAATTTAAAATTTTCATGCTTGATCACTGCTTCAGAAGACCAGGCTCTGGGGCCTGGAGAAGCATGTCAGCTCGTACCAATAGGCGGATACTGCAAACAGCGTTAGCGGACAGAATCATCACATTAACATGCTGGTTACACGCCACGACAATGTCTGCCAGGCATCCATTGCTGTGTCTTCCTTTGACACCTGAGCACCGCGCGATACGACTGCAATGGTGTCGTGAACGAGTGGACTGGCGAATGGAATGGTGTCCGGTGGTCTTCAGCGACGAATCCCGATTTTGGACACCAACGTGCCATTGAACAATACATCCAGTATTG
Organism: Rhysida immarginata; assembly: GCA_023313115.1. Lineage (NCBI taxonomy): Eukaryota > Metazoa > Arthropoda > Chilopoda > Scolopendromorpha > Scolopendridae > Rhysida > Rhysida immarginata. The sequence goes on from JAHWFO010103031.1 coordinate 389,736, forward strand.
CCATCGTGGACCAACACCCGGGATCATGGTCTGGGGCGCCATCGGCTACGATACCAGAACGCATTTAGCACCACCCAAGGCACCCTGACAGCAGCACGGTACGTCACAGAGATTCTGCAGCCCGTATTACTGCCCTTTCTGCACACCATACCTAGCACAGTCTTTCAGCAGGATAACACCAGACCACGAACGGCAAACACGAGCATGGCATGTCTGCACGATGTCAACTGCCTGCCATGGCCCGCGAGGTCCCAGACCTATCGCCAATTGAGCACGTGTGAGACATGGTGGGACGTCGTTTACGATGACCCCGGAATCTCCAAGAACTGACACAGCAGATTCACCAGGCCTGGCCAGACCTACTCCAGATGACATTCGCCACCTGTATGATCACCTACACCTGCGGCTGGAACAATGAATAAATTACATTATCTAACTGCTCACGTAATCACTATGACCCCTGTTTAGAGCAAGTAATAAAGCTGAAAACTATGAATAAATTACAAGTAGCCACTTTGGTAGGGATCTAAGATCAGAACCGTTCGTCACTATATCAGAATCTGTTATATTATGCCAAATTGCCCTTAACACGATAATATGCATCTTCTCACATCGGGTCAAATTAAGAGTCATTCGTTCTGAAGATAAACTATGCACACAAAAAATAATTTTTCTAACATCAGTTTTCAAAGCTGAAGTCTATTTCAGCTTACCCACGATTTTTCACCAAGATGACGCCATGTGTACACGAATCCTAGCGGTTAATTGAGGCAATCACTCATAGAATGACTCGACCTCATTGTATTTTTCTTTCAATTTCCTTTAAATATTCAAGTGAATTTATTTTTTCCTATAAATATTCAGCTAAAGTAGTAGAAATTTGTTTCACCAATAAGACGTCATCGAAGCCCTCTGTAGTTCAAATTTGTCAAATGATATTTCAAGCGGTCTTCATTTTATAGCTGCATTGATTAAGCATATAAGAAAAATTATCAAAATTAAATTACACAGGACGGAATTATAGAGTTTCCTTTAAGTGAGCCAACTGGATTCAAACAATATTGTAGATCACTTGTACAGGGCGGTTCAAAAGTTACTGTGCGGTGGCTGGTCGGAGGTGGCATCCACTCACAATAGATGCTGGAAATCCCCGCCACCGGCCTCACGACATCGGTTAGCACGCAGTTACATGTTGTGAAACACTCTGCTCAATATGAGACTAATGAGAATTGCTGAACTTAAATGGTAATTTCCTCCTTCAACTAAGACAAAGTGTGCGGATTGTTTGTATACACTTTACCTTCCAACCACCCCAAAAGAAAAAATCGCGAACGTGCAGGCCAGATGCCACGCGAGATGTTCCGTTGTCAGTACCATTTTGATACTTTCGCCTCCTGCACAAGTTTCCATGCACTACTGCACAGTAACTTTAGAATCGCCCTGTAGAAATAAAGAACGTTATTTATTCCATTTTCTGTTACCAAATGTTATTTATTCAGATAGATATCGAAGGTTTAAACTTATACCGGTACACAGCTTCAGTTGCATTCTGCCAACATTTTTTTATTCCTCGGAAAACTTCATCGACAAGCTATGTAATTGGTCAGTCTGATATTTAGTGTTTCCCTCTATCATGAAACAAACAAGAGCATTCATGCCAGATTTAATTCTTTCTGGCGTCGAGACAAAGAGGTACTGGCATCAACATTGGTCAACACAGTCATCTATGTACATGCACTTTTTGTTTGAAATGTAAATTTTCACAGATCACTGCATCTCTAAAATCCAAATTTGATACACTGAAAAAATAAGTTTGCAAAAAAGTTGCAGACGATAGGGGGCTATGCTGTTGATTTTTGAATATGCCATACAGACAGATAATCTGCCATTCACTCGTATCCTACAACTTATTCCTACCATCATACTTAAAATGATAATTATATAACACAAAATTATATGGTTTTGAAGGCATTTCCAAATCGAAGCGGACCGGAAGTCTGCCATTTAAATTTGAGCGAAAAGCTCACTACACCATAAACCATCTATAACGAAATTCACGGGAACAAAAAATTATTTAGTTTTATCCCAAATTGGCTATACACCATAACACGCTTATAACAAAATTTAGGAGGACAAAGAATTTTTTTGTTATAAATGGGTATGGTATGGAATAACTTATTGCACACGGATTTTTGTTTGTAAAAAACTTTATTCACAATTAGGTTGAAAAAAATCGGTCATCAATATTTGCAAACAGTTTCTTGTTTAAGTAATCATCCCATTTATAAAAATTGTTCTGGGGCATCATTCTGTGACAATATGTATTCTCTTAGATCTACTAGAACCGCACGTGCATGCTTTAATGATGGTGCTGGCTCGCGTAAAGGCTCTTCACTTTCATTTTCAGATTCTCAGTTTTGTCAGTTCCACAATTCCATCGTCATTTAAAGAATCTGAGGCTATAACGTTGTTGTCAAAGCATAGAGTTCACGGTTTATATAGCAGTTACTGACCAATGGTGCTGTGTTGTTCACTTAGCTTATGAGAGTGCTCCACCAGAAAAGTCGAAAAGTTCTTTTGTTATAACCGGATTTTTATAAAAAAATTTTCATTGTAGCAAAGCGATTTTACAAGTAAATGACGATGGCGGGGTTGGGCCAGAGAAAATTTTCGTTATAAGTGAAATTTAGCTGTAAACGAGTTCTTTATAAATGGGTCATAGTGTATATCGAGAATAAGTTGCTATCCCACCTGCCGAGGACTGTATAACTTTTTCCGTATAAACAATCTGGTGTTTATCTGAGGATGGTAGAACATCATTTTGACTTAACTGAGCTTTATTCCAATACTCATTCTATCAGACAATTTATCTGAGGTTGGTAGAACCAGCCCTAAGACATTTTTTTTTTGTTTGACTTGTAATTTTTAGGCTTATGAGTCAAATTGACTCGTAGACTTTTGGTCCTGGAGCGAACCCTATCAAATGTTAATGAATAAACGAGGACAAAAACATGGTTTTAATGGCACATGTGAGTACCATAAAATTTGAATAGAGGTCCAGTGCCTAACCTCTTCACGACCAGTTAGACCCTCCGTCCGATACCATGATGAACATGTGTTTGTCATTTTCAGTTATTAATTGTATTAACTAAATGAAAACGTGGTTTTTAAGGAATGAAACAATAAACTCATCTGGGACAGTTTATTCTTTTATGGGTCCATTTTCCTGTCGATAGATGGAACCATTGTGTTTATTTCTTAATTGCTTATTTCAACACCGTTGTACATCGTATTTGCACCGTTTTACATTGTTTTTGCTCCTTTTTCGTGAAAAATAGATGATGATGATTATGTCGATGCAAGTAATGATGTAGAAGATCATTCGTAGAAAATGAATGTATGTAATGAATTTATTATTCCTTCTGTTCCAAATTGCATGCTCATTTTTCCATGAATATTTAGTGTGATAAGAGACCTGTAATTTCCAACACAGGGAATATCAATTTTCTTACAAAATTGTACATCAAAATTTTCTTACAGAAATTATACATGACGAACGCACGTTCGTCACTGGTTTGTCAGATAGTACCTCAAATCTGGTCCTGAGAGGTATCCTTCAAAATTTAGGCTGGTCGTGAAGAGGCGAATTGTCACAATGGTCCTGACCCCCGATTAATGCGATTAATTGAGACCGGCATTTAGTGAAAAAACTAACATGAATGGAGAAGAATAACGACGAGCTACAAATCCAAATGATTGCCCTACTTATGAGAAGGTTTGTACTCAGACCCTAGACCGAGAACTTCTTTATATGTAGAAATGGCGAGGGCAAGGCAGCATGGGATTGGTTGAAATTAGAATGGGTAAAATGAAGGAGCCAATTAGAAGGCGTATACATGAAAAGAGGTTTAATAATCTAAAATAGTGATGGGTGATAATTTGGTATCGAGTATCGAATATTTTACAGTACTCGATACTATTCGATACTGTCAGAATTTTCATATTCGATACCATTCCATACCAAGGAAGCTGAAAGCACCGAATCATCCTCACATAATGTTAGAAGTTCACATCATGCTACTTAAGTTCCGAGCATCAAATTCTGAAAACCAACATTCAGGAGCAATTGATAGTTACGCATGGCATTCATCAGTTGTGCAATATTCCAGCTCATCATCCGAGAATCTTGATCTGAATGCTGATCCACTTCAGTATTGGAAAGATAAAGCCAGCTTCCTTGAATTGTATGGTCTGCACAAAAAGTTTTTATGCATTCTTTCTACGTCTGACCCATCAGAGCGTTTGTTTTCCAAAGCTGGTGGAGTCATGACCAAAAAAAAGAAGCAGATTAGATCCAAAAAGACTAGATAAGCTAATTTTTTAATTGCAATTTCCAGAAACTGTTCTTTTGAATCCATCAGATATTATTAAATAATAATTTTATATGTCCCCGAACAAAACGGGAATGCAAATATGTGAAAAAATCAATGCAACTTTATTTTTTTGATGTCATTTAACACTGTTTTTACCAAATATCGAATATTGTGGTATCAAGTATCGAATAATTTTTTAATATTTGATACTAGTATCGAACATCGCAGATCCAGGTATTGGATTGGTTTAATAATGGATACAAAAATCGCCAGAATTTATATGATTAATAGACTTCATAAGTAATCGATAACCAATCAGACCCAGCGTTTAATCGAGACTGGCATTATAATTGCAATTTTTAAAACACAGTCTGGCCTGTAATCGAGACCGGTGTTTATTTGAACACCCGGCCTGCATTCCAGATTTTACTGGGTAAAAGTTCAAAGTAGCGTCCCCTAATAATCACGGAAGACATCAGGCAGCCCCGTCGCGTTTATGCTCTGAATTCATATTTTAACATACAGATAGATCCCGTTATACGCAATACACATGTTCCGCGAAATTGCAGTGTATACCGAATTAGTGTAAAACGGGTTCCATTTAACATGTACAGAATAGAGTTTTGTTCTCATAAGCATTAATTATTTTCCTGATATAACGTAAATAACTGCGTTATAGAAGTATAGGATTAGTAATACAACAGTTTTCTATTTTTTTGTCTTAAAATAGCACCTTATTTTATTTTATAAACTCAAGATACACAAAAAATAATCAAAATACATGTACACGTACAACAAAAATAAGTGTCCACAATCTAAACTTTATATTGCTATGGGTTCATCTGTACTAGAAGATTCTGATGCAGTTTCCAACAGTCTCCTTCCTGTAATAGTGCTGGTGGAATTCCGAAGAGAGTTTGGAAGAGGAGCTCGAACTGGATGTTAAAGGATCGTTCGAACTGGCAGGATGTTTTGTTAAAAATTGCTTGATGGTCAGCTGTAACGTTTTCTTCATCTTCATCGAGGACCTCCAACTCAGTTTCTAACAAGTATGATTTTCGGGCCCGCTTTCTTCCTTCGGTAATAATACTTTCTTTATGTTTCGGCAGCATTTTAAGTCCTACGACAATAAATCTTTTCGCAAACAGATTAGAAACTCAGCTGATCCTGTCCAAAGTGATGTATAGCAACCTTATCATTCATAGATAGCCAGTTATGTGCTAAATGTGCACACACACAGGGATAGAAACACAACAAAGCTCAAAAACGAATTCAACGCCTCGCAAAAATAGAAGAGCTTTCGCATGTTAGCGATCGATGGTGCTACTAAATGAAAACCGCGCATATCAGAAATCGCGGATACCGAAATCGTGTACAGGGTGGTTATAATTAAAGTCACACCATTTAGACCCTTCTAGCGGCAGTTCTGGTAATCGATTTTGACGAAACTTGAGATATATGTTATAGAGACCATGGGGAAGAGAATTTTGCAATAAAAAAAATTAGTTCATATTTTGACTGCCATGTCAAAATATGGCGCATGAATAATAACAAAAACAAGTTAGAAGCAGAGAAATTTATAAAATCAGAGCATTTGTTCATTCCATTTGTGTCAATGACATGTTCAAGGCACATTAGTGCATGTCCCACAGTAGAGAGAAGGGTATCCTGAGGAATCGCAACGATATGGCGTGTTATGCTTTCTTTCAATTCAGGGACAGTCCGTATTCTTCCTCCATGGACATTATCTTTCAAATATCCCCACAACCAGAAGTCACAAGGGTTTAAGTCCGGTGAACGAGGAGGTCATGCAGTTGGAAAGTTCTCGAAATCACCCGATCATCTCCAAAATGATCATGAAACAGGTCCTTCACCTGCCGTGCAATGTGGGGTGTTGCACCATCTTGCATAAAGACAGTAGTGTCTAAACATTGTCTTTCTTGTAAAGCAGGAATGACTTCCTGCTGCAGAAATTCGCAGTAACGAGCACCAGTGATTGAACATCTTTTCGTGCCTTGAGAAGTGTTCTCTTCAAAGAAAAAGGGGCCAAAAATGTGAACTAATTTTTTTTTTTACTGCAAAATTCTCTTCCCCATGGTCTGGATAACATATATCTCAAGCTTCATCAAAATCTGATTACCAGAACGGCCACTAGAAGGATCTAAATGGTGTCACTTTAATTATAACCACCTGCATAACGGGATCTACCTGTATCTACGAGGGGCGATTGATAAATAAGGTCTCCATGGCTGTAACATTTTTATTTGTTAACCGATTTTCAAAATTCTTTTTGTATCTTATACTCACATTTGTCCTCTATGTAATGCACTATTCACTTTTCGACATAGCCCCCATTCCTTTCCAAGCATTGCGCCAACACGTGACTAGTTGGGTGAACCTGTTGTCGACATCAGGATTGAATGGCAGCGTTTACCTCGCCGTCAGAACCAACTCATGTCCCTTAAGGGGCTCTTTCTTCTTTGGGAAGTGGTGAAAGTCGCAATGTGCAAAGTCTTTCATTTTTGAACTGTTGGCGCCGCTGCAACGTTTCTGGTGTGGTGACTCGTGTGCAGGCGGACGTTATCGTACTCCAGAAGAGGGTCCAAAGCTGCCATTCAATCCTGGTGTTGACAACAACTCCGGAATTCCTCTCCGACGAGTTCACCCAACTAGTCACGCGTTGGCGCAATGCGTGGAAAGGGATGGGGACTATGTCGAAAAGTGAATAGTGCATTACATAGAGGACAAATGTGAGTATAAGATACAAACAGAATTTTGAAAATCGGTTAACAAATAAAAAAGTTACAGCCATGGAGACCTTATTTATCAATGGCCCCTCGTACTTAATAAGTGAATGGTTTATAATATTATAGATATTATCTAAGGAAAATTTCAAGTGCAAAATTAGGAAATTTTTACTATTCTCGGCCCTGCAGGCTTCATTGGTCACCGTTTTCTGTTCTGTCTACAACGTCCCCCTCCGAAGGCAAAATAATGATACATACCCCAACCTTTTTGGTTATGGGGCAGTTGGTTTCCTCCCGGCCGATTACAGGAGGTCAATACTTATTTTATTTGTCACAGAAACTGGCGACAAAGCTGCCCGATGTCTTCCGTGATTATTAGGGGATGCTACTTTGAACTTTTACAGTAATTAAGGCGAATTTATTTATAATAACACAGTTTTGAAAAAAAAAAAAAAATTGATGTACCTGCGTGAAATAAAATTAAGGTTCTGAATATTTAGCATTAACGAATATGAGGAAATTTTTTGAAAAAAAATGTCTCGGCATATTTCAAATCAAATGGACTGTTTCCATTTGCTTTTGTTCTTGATTTTTACTCTCTCCCAAATTTTGTAAACAAAATATCTTCAATAATAATAATAATAATGATAAAGTATGATCAAAGTTGAATTTACAGATATGGTTACAATGACTAGTGTCTGCTTTCACAGAACATGTTTGTTTGTTTGTACGTATAAACAATTAACGAATGACGTGCTATGCACGTTCACATAAATTGTACAGGTTCTCAATTAAGTACAGAAATTAATGACTAGACTATATCTACTACAAATACCTGGGGTTTTCTGATGATGATTGGCCTAATTCTTCAATAAACCCACTTTGACATCTCGGACAGGTGTAATCCTATAAATATTCTAACTTTAAAATGTCGTTTGTATTCTTCACATTGTAACATAAAACTAAGAGGGTTTGGGTTAGTTTTATAAGATCGTAGCTTTTATTCTTTTAGGGTTGGTATTTCAAGTAATAATTACGAAATATCTGCTACTTAACACCCATGCATACGGACATTGTAAAGTTGGTCAAAGAGCGACCCATAACTCTTTATTATTTTCCATATTCAGTTTGATTGATTAACGGTAAACCTCATGTTCAGCACCGCCACTGCATAAACGAAGTCCATCGGGGGGGTATCCGATCGTAAATGTATTCGCTCGGCACGAAGATAGCTACGTGGAAACCGAGCGATGCACGTTTAACATTTTAATAAGCCGACTCAATCCATCCAAGGAAATGAATTAAAACTGAAACTGCTTCTTTATTTTTAAACGCTCAATTCCCTACTACGTCTAGTACAGTCTAGTCAAGTCAATTGGGGGGGATATCGTCAACTTGTAGGGAATGTAAATCAATAGCGAAAGGGATGGTTTCGTCGTTTGCATGGAGTGAATCTTTTTGGGTAATAATTTTAAAGGGTAACCTACGTGGAATTAAACTTACTGGTAATACTGGATTAATTTCCTGAGTACATTTGTGGCAAAAAAATCGAGCCGAAGGGGATTCCACAGCTGCTTCCGCCATTTTGAACTTCTCTTAGGTTTCTCGAATTATTACGCAACCGACGAGATTTTAAACGAGAAAAAAACAAACATGTCTAAAGGGTGGTGAGAAGACTCCTGCGCTTTTTTTTTTTTTGTTAAATAACTAATAAAACAAACAAACGTCGGGTTTTCGCCTGTAAATCTATTTTAACGTAATTATTATTATTATTTGATTTCAGGATGCGATTATTGTCTTGCATTTTCCTGAAAATATTCTGGCGAAACTTTAATTATTCAAACTTGTCCCAACAACTGTTAAGCCTAAGATTAGTAAGTATTTTCTTTTGAAGTGTTGAGGAGTGTTCGTTCTGTGTGCTATTAAGAGATAAGAAAGAAGAAGAAGAAGAAGGGGGATAAGAATTTATTTTAAAGTAGAGGCCTGGAGGGAAATACACGTTTCGTTTTGTGTTTGATTTACAGTGGAACCTCGCTTCTGCGGACAACTTCGGGACTGAGCCTTTCTGTCAGTCCCCTTAAACTAGGTGTCTTGACAGTGAAATTGGTGTTTTCGCGACGCAACCGTTAATCGCAGGACAAACAAAAATTTAATGGTTTTCTTTACTGATTTTACTCTTTACGTATTATTTACTTTACGTATCAGCAATAAGACAGTTTTCATTTATATACTTAAGTAATTCTGTAAGTTTTGATGGCTTAATATGACCTAGTTGGTAAATTTCTAAAACTTTCCTCAAGATGCATAATGCACTCGAGTGTTTGGTCATCAGCAAATGTCTTAAGGTAAAAATTCCAGGTAAATTTTTACTATCCGCACAAAAGCGATGCGAAACATAACAATGTGCACAAGCGAAAACCGCAAAACTTAACAATCCGAAACATAACAATGGCTGAAAACGACTGTACACGACCTGCCATCTGTAGAGAGTGAGGTTATCTTAGGAAACTTTTAACCTGCAGGCGGTAAATCGCTGTGGGTAATAAATCACTTTTGGCAGTAAATCAATGTGAGTGGTAAATCACTGTGGGCGTAAAAACTTAACTACCTTTAAATTTAACAAACTTTTACCACTCTCGGCACTTTGTGCCTCACGTCGGCCCTGCAGGCCTCATTCAATGAGGCTCATTGGTCACTGTCTACGATGTCCCCCTCCGGGGGTAAATAATTGATACATACCCCAACCTATTTGATTACAGGGGGCAATTGGTTTCCCCTCGGCCGGTTACAGGAGGCTAATAATCCGTATTTTTCAGTGGTCACAGAAATGGCTACCAGAAAGTTACGGGAACTCATTTTATGGTTAAACCTAAGTTAACCCAACCTCAGTTAACCTAACTCAACTCCAGAATGCTCAAAAAAATGCTGGCTTACCTTTAAGACATGGTTCCTTTCGATAATGGCTAATTATTCAGAAAACAGAAAAAAGAAAATCTGAAATCCACAAACAGTTGGAAACGACATGCCAATTGTGTGGTTTCTATGGCAACAGCTAGCGCATGACGGGAAGAGACAGCCAGCTGTGGGCGATAAATCCCTTTTGGCAGTAAATCACTGTGGGCGGTAAATCACTGTGGACGGTAAATCAATGTGAGCAGCAAATCACTATGCGCACGGCGGGAAGAAACAGCCAAAACACTCCCTCTAACGTCGGAATCCACAAACAAGACACATTGCCAAAAAAAAAAACGCAAAATCAGTCGTCGTGCGATTTGTGTGGATAGTAAAAATTAACCAAATTCCATTTGAGTGCTTCGGAACTAGCCGACATGCCCGTCTTCGCCAAGCTTTTCAGTGCAAAATGAAGTCTGTGTATCGGTATCAATGTATCACAATACTGCCAACTCCCCCACATTGAGTACTTATCCCCCGGTACCCCGCTATCATCGATTTCCCCCCGCAAAAATGATTTTCTAGGGATTGGATACTCATGCAGTACATTCGGCCCAGCCTGGAATAGCCCAAGCTTGGAGGAAAAAGAAGAGTATTATACTCAACTAAAACCTCCTTGGGCTGATTACGCATAGTATTGGTTTTGATTCTGTGCTGTATTTCATTCAAAAATATCCGCAGTTTTTGCAATTCAGTAACACTGATATTGATAAAATTCATGAGTTCATTCAATATCAATTATTAAAAGGAACGAATATACAGATGGACCAAAACACCAGTTATAATGGCACAAGTGTCGCAGATTAAATCTTATGTTGGTTCCCCAAAGTTTGCAATGCTATTTAAAATAGCACAGGTTGTGTTAGTTGTCCCACATTCTAATGCTGGAGAAGAACTTATTTTTAGCATGATAAAAAGTTACGACGGACAACCGTGTAGCGCTTTCTCTATACCCTGTCTCAGCTTTAGTTGAGAGTGACGTCACGAATGAAGCGGTTACAGTTCGTCCGCATGAAGAAATAGTTCGAATAACTTTCTGTATAAAAAGTTCAAAATTCTTTCTGGATTCATATTTCAAATTTTTCTCTTCGATATAATAAAAAAATCGGCAGATAGAAAAGCCATTTGACGAAATTTTAAAAAAAATTAAATAAAATGAAGTCTGTCTGTAGTCGAGATTATTTGATTGCAAAATGGCGGCGTCTTGTTCCTATGTGTAGAAAGTGAAAGATGTATCAGAAATGAAAGATGATTGAGTTTCCACGAAGAGGATTAAAAATTTTAAACATTAATTCAAAAAAATGATATCTGACAGATACCCATTCGCCTATCCAATTTTCGAGAAGCTACGCGATTATAGCCTAACTTGTTGTTCTTAGGCCATGTACTAGCACAGCCTCTCTAATCATGTAGGCTGTGATACTAGTTGTGCACTATGTCCGGTAAGTGATGTCACTCTCAACTGAAGCTGAGACAGTGTATAGATGGTACGTTATCATCTCTCATGATCATAAATAGTCAGATGTGGAACCTTGTATTAAATTTGAACCTGAGAAAGATATTATCGGAAGTGCTAAACGTGCTACAGAAATGTATAATGACAAGCATAAATAAATATAAGGTGAACGTTAGAAATGTCTACAGGAGCATAAGGAAATAAAATAACACATTTCCACAGTATAATATTTACTGATAACGGATCCACACCAAGTTATCGTCTTCAGAAATGTTCATCTGGGCGTCTACTTGTGTCAAGGGTCTGGACCCCCCG
>JAHWFO010103031.1:401678-502962 GCA_023313115.1 Rhysida immarginata
TCTGGGCGTCTACTTGTGTCAAGGGTCTGGACCCCCCGGCGATTAATCGAGACCCAGCGTTAAGGGCTATTCTGCATAACAGGATGTCTAGCAAATCGATTTCGTAAAATTCCCTCTCGGTTTATCACGTAATTTTCCCTGACCACCAGCACCAAAAAAATTATTTTGATAGAATATTATTGACATACTTCAAATTTTTCGTTCCAATTTCGCTTTTTTATTTTTGCTGATTTTTTTGACTGCTTGGTAGACCAGTTGCGCTTTGCTGGCCTTGAGTCTTCTCGCACCAACCTTCAGCATGCACTAGACATGTTTGCAGCCAAATGTGAAGAGGCTGGGATGGAGATCAGTGTGGTATCCTGCTCAGTGCGCTCTCCATGTTAGAGGAGCCCCATTGAGACAGGTGGAGAAGTTCAAGTATCTCAGGGTTGCATTCACGAGTGATCGGTGGGAGGATAAAGAATTTGATGGTTGGATCGGTGCAGTCGTCTGTGTCAGGTGTGAACAGTGGCAATCCGTGGTTACGAAACGCGAGCTGGGAAACAAAGCCAAGTTCTCCGTTTTCAAATCTATTTTTCTCCCCATTCTCACCTTTGACCAAAAACTGTGATCGCAGGTAAAAGCAGCCGAAATGAGATTACTGGCAGGTGTTACCCTACTAGATAGGGTTCACAGCAGCACAATAATACCTCGTTCACACTGATGAATGATGATTCGGCTCAATTGTGATTCGACGGATCATGATTGGCGGTCGAGAAGTGTTCACACTTCACGCATGCTAGGGATAGTTGTGTGATTCCGTTTCTAAAATGGCTGCTGAAGGAATCTGTGTTGAGGCTATAGTGAAAAATCTGGGTCAAGAATCCAGAACCTCGTTTTCGAACGTAATTTGAGCCGGACGTTTCAGGAACGTCGTTGAGCGAATCATAATCCGACGAATGATGTTCCGCATATTGCACTTCTTGATCATGATTGACATCTGAATGTTCAGCGTGAACCGAGGTATACGGGAGTCTTAAGTGTTGAGCCACTACTTCTCCGCATTGAGTTGCGCTGGTGTGGCCCTGTGATACGGATGGCCGTGTTCGTAAACTGAGCCAAAATAAACTACACTCAATAAGCTCGGGAGCACTCTCGAAGAGCAAGATTTTACGAACATCGAGAGCTTGGAGGCGGGGAATTTACGAACTCATTTGGAGCAAGCATCCTCTGAGTGCTCAATTTACGAAATGGCCGATGCCACAAACTGGTCTTCCTAGACAGTTATTTTCCAAGCCAGTGAGTAAGAGACCAAGCCTAGAACCAGGTGGCTAGAATTCATGGAAAATCTGGGTTCAATCACTGGAGATCCTCCATAGGGCTGCTGCCCCTGCTTTATCTTGCAGTATCATTACTGACTAACCAACAGGCGATGAATTTTGCACACTAGTGACCATTGTTTATCTTCTGGTTGTTTGGTTAATTTAGATTAAGGCCTCTTTCACACGACGCCACCAGAGTCGTGCCACCACTCTTTTTGGTGGCACATTTCTTGGTGGCGTGTTTAGATTTTCCTGCCTCCAACACGGCCACCGGAAATGAGCCACCCTCTGTTCACGTTGCCGCAAACGAATCGTTGCTATGGAAACCCCCGTTCCTCAACTCCCCAACAATAGTGGTGGCGCAAGTTCGTGTGAAAGGCTCTACTGTGAGCAGTGTAACGACGTGGCCGCGCCACCAAGTTGGTGGCTCGAGGAATCGCGTCTTGAGCACATCCCCTCTTCTGGCCGCGTGTCCACTGGCGCCCTCACCACCACGTGTGAAAGGTTCAACTGTCAGCAGCGTAACGACCTGACCGCACCACCATGGTGGCCTCGTGCGAAAGGGACCTAAAATAGCGTATGAGGTCTGCTTTCCCTGTCCGTTGTCCGGAAAAGCGAGGTGTCCTGTTAAATGAATAAAATATTATTAAGAATGTGGTTTATTTTTTTGGGGGGGGAGGGGGGTTGGAAAGGTGTCCGATATGCCAGGTTCCATTGTGGTTGAATATTACAGATACTGACAAAAAATTATTTTGCAGCGACTTCCTCGCCAGATATCTGGATAATTCTTATGGAGGGATTCTCCAGGCCCATCTTTACCTTAAGTCGTGCACCTTTTAGGTATTTTCAACTCCTTCCCCTTTTCTTGTTATAAAAATGCCACATTTAGAATTAACAAAACGATAAGATATTTAAAGTAACTCGGGTAAAGCCTCAAACATCGAGGGATTGATGTTAGCATAATATAAGGACAAAGTGCAGTGTGAGTGTAATTCTTCTATCACAGTTAGGACGTGGAAGAACTGAATGTAGTTCACCCATAACAGAATAAAGAAATAATTCATTCCATATAGTCAATATTGCTTCAGGTAGCGAGAATAAACAAACAATTTATTGCTGGGCAACTAACGCCAGTTAATTCAGGGGTTGCACAAAATAATGGAGGCATCTCTTAAATTAAGGAAAATTTTTTTAATATGAATTGTAACCTAAATTTGCTTGGCATTATATGCCATTTATCATGCAAAAAAAGCTACACAGGCTTGAAGGTTCCATGTTGCACTAAATGCGTAAGAAATGCCAGCCAAGATCTTTTTGCAACGAAAATTAGATTTTATTTTAGAGGCGTTTCCGTTTTAAGCCATTGTCAGATCTACAGTGATAATGGTTCATCTGTAGTTAATCTGCAATAATATATGAGGTATGTTTTTTAAGTAAGTACCATTTTAAGGACAAGTTTTTTAACACTTTAATTTTTATATGAAAGCCTGGACCTTAATCTACTTTTCACCTTAAACAACATAATTTCCATCTGAAAATACCATTAAAAATAGGGGTTCCTATTTAAGATTTCAAAGTTTCCCCCACCCTCAGGGGGTAGGGGTGTGTGGGGGGGGGGGGGGTTCAAGTTTAGTAAATATAAATGCATACATTTCATCCGCTAAGTGTATATAGTGGAACCTCAGTTATGCGGACACCTTCGGGGCTGAACATAACTGTCCTATTAAATGAAAGCGGCTTTTCATGACACAAACGTTTATCGCAGGACGGTTGTAACAAACAAAGATTTATCGACGTATTTCATTGATTTTATTCTTTCTTGTATAAGGTGTTTATACAAGGGAGAATCAAATGAAAACCGCAATTAATTTTTTTCTACTATTTTACTGCAGGGAGAAAGTTTGCTTGTACATTATTTTTCGACATAGTCCCCTCCAAGTTCAATGTATTTACGCCATCGGATAGGAAGTGCTTCGATACCGCGTAAGGAAAAGTCTTTCGGTTCATGCTATAGCCACTTGTGCACTGCCAATTGGACAGCTTCACCAGTCTTGAACTTCTGCCCTCCAAGGTGCTCCTTTAATGGACCAAAGATATGGTAATCTGACTGTGCCAAATGTGGCAGGCACTTGAAACGTAGGCTGTCGATCGCTTCCATTGTTGCATGAACTGAATGAGGGCGGGCGTTATGTTGAAGCAAAACACCTGCACTCAGCAATCCCCTTCGCTTTGCACGTATTGCTGGCTTCAAATGGTGCTTGAGAAGGTTGGAGTAGTTGGCATTGTGGTACTGGGGACATGTAGTGCTCCAGAATATGACCATGCTTATCTCAGAATAAAGTCAACATGACTTTTCCAGCAGAGGGCTGTTTGTGAAACTTCTTTGGTTTCAGCGAAGAAGAATGTCGCCATTCTTTGCTTGCATGTTTTGTCTCCGGTGGAAAATGGTGCATCCAACTTTCATCCCCATACTTTGTCTTCATTCTCCGATGAATATCAACCGGTTTCACACCTTCACTCCATAAAAATCAAAAAACTCCATGCTGTTCCTCCTTGGTGCAACTGCGTAGCGGTGCTGCCATCTTGAATCCGCTGTTACTCAGCTCCAACCTCACCTACCGACAATGTGTCTTGGAAAGACGACAAGGACTGTGTCTGCAAATTTCCAAATAACTAAAAAAGAAAAAAAAGATTTTTAATGGCGCTATTACGGTTTTCATTTGATTCTCCCTCGTAATTAAAGTTCCCGTACTCTGAGCAGTTTTTCTCAAAAACGCCCTATCTGAATTTGGTCAGATTTTCAGGATATCTTAATGAGAGTATGGGAGAGGGAAATGTGCAATAAAAAAATAGTTCAGTATTTTGTCGGTAGGTGGTGCTGTTTCAGTCAAAATACTCAAAATTATGACATGCAATGGATAGAAATCATTTCAAGAGATGTTTGATATGTTTGCCATCTTTTGAAATCATAATATAGTGTTTGCAATGTGTTTAAATAGCAATAAGAACTAATAAGCGTATGTATTTGAGTATTTTGTTTGAAACAATGACACCTACTGACGAAATAGTGAACTATTTTTTTTAATTGGACGTTTCACTCTCCCATACACTCATTAAGATATCTTGAAAATCTGACCAAATTTTCGGGTAGTCTGTTTTTGAGAAAAACCGCTCAGAGTGCGGGAACTTTAATTATAATTACCCTGTACATGTATATACAATATTGACTATAAATAATGTTCATTTATTTAAGAAATATGTAATCATAGAAGTTGCTAAAATTTCCTCAAGATGAATATTGCATTCTGTTTGTCATCGTGTTAGGCTACAAGGAGAGGGGGAGGGAGACTAAAATGGAACTGTGGTTTATGAATGCTCCCTAATAAAGGAAAAATAGTAATTATGCCTACAGTGGCTAGTATCCTTGTAACGGAACTGAAGGGTCTTCTCACCACTCACAAGATAACCAAGATTTACAAAAATCAGTTTTACATTATAGCCTTCGTATCGCCTGTATTTCAGTTGGGCAGACACTTTTTAATACAGGGTTATTCTAAATTATTTACCTAAAAGTAACCTTTAATAATTCATTATACACAGGGTTCTCCCCAGGCCCTTTTTAACGGGCGTGCCGCCCGGCTGATTTTGGCGACCACCCGGCTGAATACAGGGAATAACTGCACAACATTGCATAATATTTTATTTGTTTTTAATTTTTGTCCACCCGGTTATTTTAGCTTACCACCCACCTGATAAAATTTTCTGGGGAGAACACTGATACATGTACTAATTTTGTACCAGTAATTTCTTTCCTATATCCAGATTACAGAAAATCAAGAACTTGTGCATTATTATTTTTGAAATGTATCCAGATAATAGGTAATCCCTATTTATAATCAACTCGTTAAAGAAGAATTGTCCATATTGTCAACTTAACAGGAGCACTGATTTTAGAAGTTTCCAATCTAACACAGTAAATGAAAAGATCTGCCGTTCTCATCACTTTAGCTGCCAACCATGGAGATTCAGCGACAGCAACACTTTTGAACATTGAATGCCCTTCCTTAAGAACAGAAATGGCCTCTCATGGGAATTTGTCTTCAGTGGCCAAAAGAAAAGGCATTCCAATGTTCGGATGTTGTCAAAAAGTTAAGTTTATCCAGCAAGTTAAGGCATCATCAATGATAATTCCAGCAAATCATTCTCAATTGAGGCCATTGCCAATTGGCTCCATTTGTCAGAGTCAGCAATAAGAAGGTAGATCATAGCTGAGTGATGAGCTGGCCGCCTATTCCTATTCCTAGGAATTTTGTGCCATCCCAGTGATAAATAACAGCTGCTATGAGATGACAGTAGCAGTTGGGACTGACTGCTTTATGTGCCCTCCGAAGCACAGGGGCCCCAGAAGTAGTCTCACGCAGCAGCAGGTCCATCAAGCCAATCAGTGGCTGGTGCGCCATAGATTGCTTAACTTAACTGAACAGCAGACTGATCAGTGAGACAAGCAGCCCACAACACCCCCCATTAACATTGTTCGCAGGAAGAGACGTCTCTCTCCGTAGATTCCTCCCATCATTTTTCAGGATGATGCTCGGCGCATGTCACGCATCTGGTGGCTGATTTATGTTCTCGATGAGGTTGGGAGTGCTTTAGTTTCCATACCCTATAAACTAAAGCCATTGTGATTTTGATTTGACACCAAAGATGAACTGTTCCCGAAATGCTGCAGGCTATGTACTGCTTCATTCGCACCATCCAGAGAATAGGTGTTGCTACAAGTTTACTATGGCTACATTGCTGGCAATGGGTTTACACAATTTTGGGACCTGTAGAGCTTTCATGGAGGTATCTCTTTTCTGTCAGTTGTAATTAATAAAGAAACTGCCCTGGTATACAGATTTTTCCACCGATTATTTTCCAAAGTCAAATAGCTAACTTATCTTATAGTTTGAAAACGTCGTGTTTTTCTCGGGATATGGATAAAACTTCACTTGCCCTTATTTTTTCCATCGACTGCTGTATATACTGCGTATTCATATGAACTTTTTACCAATAACGAACTTCTAATTCTAAATCCAAAGGTGTACATAGCTCATTTTCGACCAAAATCGACTTATGAGGATTTTAAGGTAAACTGATAATATACTTTCATAGCGTTTAGGGCATAAACAACACAGTTGTTTTAGCGTATCTTGTGCATTTTCTACATAATCTATTGTATTTTCTGTGTTCGATATTCTCGCATTATGTTGGTTTGCTATACCAATAAGGTAGAAGGTTGCCTCATCGTAAAATGCGAGCTTAATGAAGAAATTACTTTTCAATCTTTGAACATTTGGCAGTGTGAATTGGACGATATTGTGCCAGTTCTAGAAGAATATTAGAAAAATTTGGGATTATTTTAGAATTTTTAGTGTTAATTTTTAGATAATTTAATTCAGAATAACCCTGTATATTGGTTCCTTGTGAAGAATCACAAGGTTTAGAGCATGAATTCCAGTTGTCATTTTTTGATACATCAGGAGTGCTCATTTGATCTCTTCAAGTGAGGCATAATATTTATTTTTGAAAATTTGTACCATACCTGCCAAAGTTAGGTGCTTTTACCTATGATGGTACACATAATCGGATATTTTTTTAAAATTTCACAATGTACTTTAATACTTGTAATTTTTTTTAATGAATAAAATTTAATTTAGATACATTTTTGGATGTTTCATTTATTTATTTTTGTAAAAAAAAAAAAATAATAATAATAATAATAATAATTCTGGAGTCCATTGCAGGGGATGTTGATTTTAGGTAGCTGCATAATGATAAAGAAGGAACATTAATGTAGTAATCATTTATATAAAATCAGCGACGGTGGACGTTGCCACAACAAAGAAAAAAATCTAACAATGGGTTATTTCCCGATTATACATTCGGTGGGTTCGCTTCTAGTAGAAAATAATCGCTTTCCTTCACATCTGTTGGAAATTGGTCTTATAAATTTTTTTCCTATCAAATACGCTAATGACGGGATGTATAATCTGGGTGATCATACAATAGCAGCATCGAGAGTGTTGGAAGGCAGAAAAATGGTCTGTTTTCCTTGTATACATCTGTCGAGTTTAACTTACAAGGAGAGTGCTCAAACCGTTACCACGCTGTTTTTGACCAAACTTTTGCAGCATGTTGTGAATGTAGAATACATGTTCGGGTTTTTCGGATTTGGGCCCGAGAAATTGGGTCTTAAAGTTCCATAATCTCAAAAATTGAAAGTGCTCGGATTGTCCCAGTATTGTTACCCAAGATGCCCCTGGGGATGTGCTTTTTAGTTGTGCAATCTGTATTTCAAACGACCCATGCAGTTCCGTAAAATCGATTTTCTAAAATGCCACACTATTATGGGGTTGACCTTGTCCTATCCTCCCCGGTGCCTGGTAGGGCTGGAAATCATAGTGTAAATGTAGGACCACTAGTGCATTATAACCAACAAATCTAAGTGCCACGGCTTCAACTAGGCGCATGAAAATTTTTTTAATTTTATTGACACCGAAACCTTATTGCCCTCTACCAGAGAAATGCATACCCACAGTCAATAAAATTAAAAATTCTTTTCCATGAGCCTCGTTGAAGCTGAGGCGCTGGTATTTGGTGGTTATGGATCTATATAAAGGGTGATTCTAAAAGGTCGTGCCAAAATGAAAAGGCAAGTAGAAGGTGAAATTCTGAGCAAAAAAGTCTAGTCGCGTTTTTCGATCTGAGGTTCCATTAAAAAGTTTTAGTGCTTTAAAGTTCGGTATCGGTAAGGAATACCAAGATAGATTTCCGGAAGTGACGTCACGAAACTTTAAAGCGCTGTAACTTTTTAACAGAGCCTCAGATCAAAAAACACGACTAGACTTTCTTTCCTATTTTTCATTATTAATTCGAACAGCTGAGGTGGGCGTACTATTACAAATCCTCACAGAACAACTAATGATTTATTCTTTAGACTTTTTTGCTCAGAATTTCACCCTCTAGCTGCCTTTTCATTTTGGCACGACCTTTTAGAATCACCCTGGCCGATACCGATATTCCTTACCGATACCGAACTTTAAAGCGCTATAACTTTTTAACGAAGCCTCAGATCGAAAAACGCGACCAGACTTTTTTGCTAAGAATTTCACCCTCTACCTGCCTTTTCATTTTGGCACGACCTTTTAGAATCGCCCTGTATACAGGGTGTAACGTAATTCAGGGAAAATAAGTACCTAGCATGATCCTTTGCATGATTACAAACTTAAAGTTCCTTATGCAAAATGTTCAAAACTCAAATGTTAAGGGTCTAAACATCACACGAAGTTTGTTGAAAACCTGTCGAAAACTTCATTTAATCTCAACAATTGCCGCCGATTTAATTGTAATCGCCCCTTTGAATTTAATGAACAGCTGGTGCGGAAAGTTCATAAATGACGTAACGACGCAATTTAAATTTTGAGTTTTCGACATTTTCGATAAGGAACTTTAAGTTTGTAATCATGCAAAGGATCACGCCAGGTACTTATTGTCCCTGAATTAAGTTACACCCTGTATACAGGGTGTAAATTATCTCCTCCAAAAAATCTACACTATGATGTAGATGAAATTCAGGCGATTAAAGTGACATAAGACACTTGGGGTCGCAAATCACAAGCAACGCCATAAATTGAACCTCAAACTAAGCTGGATGGCATGGCGCTGCGTAGCATGAGCCAAATTTGGACGACTGTGTTTGCGTGGCGTGGCCCGGCCCAGTGTAGCCTGGCTGGTTCTCCCACTCCCCACTACCTCATCCCAAAGAGGTCTGCCTTCCACTCCAACGTGACGTACTCTGCTATTGGTATTAAAAAAGGTTGGTACTGCTCGTACGTCACGGAGTGGATGGCGGATCTCTTCGGGATGAGGTACTGGGGAGCGGGGGAACCAGCCAGGCCGTGCCGTGCGAACACAGTCGCCCAAATTTGGCTCGTGCTATGCAGCGCCACGCCATTCAGCTTAGTTGGAGGTTCAATTTACGGCGTTGCTTGCGATTTGCGACCCCAAGTGTCTTATATCACTTTAATCGCCTGAATTTCGTCTACATTGTAGTGTAGTTTTTTTGAAGGAGATAATTTACACCCTGTATATACACAGGGTGTCCCAAAAGGTCGTTCACAAACTTTACATGCTGGTCTGTTAGACCATGACGAACAAGTTTTACATCGGAGGTTATATCCGAAAACTTGATCAGCCAACGCTAGAGGGCGATGTTTGCAAGGGATAATTTCAGGCGAGGGCGTCGCAAGAGCAGGAAGCATTGATTCAGTAATGAAGACTTGGTTCATATGCATTATGTTTATGGAAATGTTATGTTAACGTTTTTGCATGTCGATCATGTTGCTGTAACTCTCCATGGTTTGATTTTCTGACACAACTTCCTATGGAAAACTTGTTCATCATGGTCTGACAGACTAGCATGTAAAGCTTGTAAATGATCTTTTGGGACACCTTGTATACTGTGCTTTCCAGCTCTACTGGGCCACCAGGGAAATTGGGACAAGGTCGACCCCATAATTATGTGATATTTTTGAAAATCGATCTTATGGAACTGGATGGGTCGTTTGAAATACAGATTGCTCGACTGTAAGAGCATCCCCCATTTTTTGGGTCCAGGTAGCTGGAACCCGAAAAGCCCAAACATGTATTCTACGTTTACTGAGTACTGTATGCTGGCAAAGTTTGGTCAAAAACAGCATGGTACCTATTTGGGCACTTTACTTGATAATTGGCAGTGGTAAATGCTTGCACAGTATACACAATTTTCCTTTATATAGAAACCATTTTCTCTGATCACTTCCAACTTTTTAGCCTCCAAATTATATAATTTAAGCACTCTTAAATGAGAATCCATTTTATATGCACTTCCCAAAGGTGTCTCAAAAATGAGTGACGATTTGAAAACTCAATGAATGGAAAACGGAAGGCAATAGAAATGTATGGCTTGCTGCATTCTGCTTAGGAAACCAGGGAATTTATTCGTACCAAGTTTCAAAATTAGTTACAAAGTTCGTCAACAGAAGGCACTGCTGATGGGGAAAACTATAAAATAATGTTTTCATAATAATCACCATCTGAGACAAAATTCGCAGACACCCGTGCAAACATTTCAGTTGGAATGCTAAACGAGGTATAGAATGCCAATCTGACGGGACTGAATGCATAGAGAGTAGCAGTGCCATCTGTATCTGTCAACGAACTTTGTAACTAATTTGAAACTTGGTGCGGGAAAACCAGTGATCTGACTGATTTCCAGCATGGCATGGTGGTAGGTGCAAGACTGGCTGGAATAAGCATTTCAGAAACTTGTAGCCATCGTGCCTCTGGATGAAAAGTCCTTGTTGATGAAAGAGGCTAGAGGAGAATGTCAAGACTTGTGCATGAGAACAGAAAGTTAACAATCACACAAATTACTGCCAAAGTTACAAGTTACTAGCACCAAACTACTTAGGTAGCCAGAACACATTTTCAGAATGGACAACTAGTTGCACCTTGGCTCGAAAGCTCCTCAGCAGCCTCCTAGTAGAGAGTCTTCTTGGATGAGCAGAGCTCTAAGAGCAGTGAAGGTTGGAGTAGTCCTTTATTTATAGAAACCTGTCAAATGGTTGAAAGAACCAAACACCATTTTCCCACAAGGAATTACCCCTGGAAATACTTCATTCATGAATAAGCTTTATTCTACCAGTAGCTGAAATGTACATCAATGAATAAAACCATAGAAGTTCAATCAAAGTAATTTAACCACTCGGATATTAAAACTTGTGAAGACTTTTAGTATTTCCAAATGCTGGAGGCTTTTCTAGAAGAAATTCTACACAGATTTGACATTTGACTTAGCTAAAAATGGTGAAGTCTCTTTCCAGATGGTAAACAATCTCTTACAGTCGGATGTGGTGGTAAATTATAAATAAATGGAACAATTTTAGTATGAATACAGACAATGAAAACAAAATGCAAAACAAAATTCAATGTAATAACTAAATATTAATAACGTTTTCGTGGACAGTCAAGTCACATTGTCAGTTGTTTTATAAGGCTTCTTAATTGTTTGTGTTTAGTTATTATCGTCTAATGCCAACATCTGCGTAGAATTTCTTCTAGAAAAGCCTCCAACGTTTGGAAATACAAGAAGTCATCGTGAGTTTTAACATCTAAGTGGTTAAACTGGCTTTCATCGAACTTAAATACATTCCATCTGTACATCATTTATATAAAATCAGCAACGGTGGACGCTGTCACAACAAAGAAAAAAATCTAACAATGGGTTATTTCCCAATTATACAATCGGGTGGGTTCGCTTCTAGTTTATTATATGGAAAAATATCTCATTACTTTAGAATAATTCTACTTTCCATTTTTCAACTCTTGTATTATTTATGAAAATTGTTTTTGATAGTCCAGATAAATACCAATGCCAAAGAAGAGTTTAATTCGTTCCTTACAGGCATTTGTTCCATTTACACGAATTCAATAAGTAATTCAAAACATCCCCCCCCCTCATTCTGGTTTGCTTTATTGCAGTTTTGAATACACAACCTGGTTCATCACTTCTTGACTGTACAGTCAAACTCTATTAATGGACACTTCTTGTTTGCAGACACTCCCTATATACGCACAAATTCTAATTCTCCAGGCAAAATCCATGTTTGTACAGATTCATAACTTCTGAATTATGAACACTCCCATTTAAGGATGTGAACATTGGGATCTTCCTTTAACGGACACCTTAGTAGGCATGCCTACTTTCCTTACTGGGGAACAGGAATGACGACTCAGAACATAAGTACTTTTAGAAGGTAAGCCTGTTGTGATAATTACTGTGTGACGGGAAACTTTCAGTTCATGAAAAGTGAAAGTTTCAATTCTGGTTCCTCCCCTCCGCCTTTTTTTTCCACACTGCTAGAAGATCCAAAAGTTACACTTGTCGCTGTGCACCACAGAAGTAAATCATCTGATCTTTCAAGCACAAGCAAACACAAGGCAAGATTGAAGTGATCGAAGTTTCTGAAAAGGAAAAGCTTAGCATGAGAGTTCTTAGTGAAAATTTGATGTCAGCATCTTAAAAAACAAGGATGACATCAAGAAGGATAGAGTGATTCGAATAAGAAAAGAAATTTTTGGAAAGTGATAACATACTTGTGTTTCTATTACAATATTCACATGTAACAATTTGTTTCGCTTATTGGCTTTTTTTTTCTATTAATACTTCTGTATATGTAAAAATTTTCATAAAGCTTAAATCGGGACTCTATCTCAGTTTTTTTTTTGGTGCAACCTGCGGATAAAGGACACCTCCACAGTGCGGACAACAATTGTGTTCCATAACTGTCCATTAATTAGAGGTTTGACTGTCTAAACTTATTTTTTCACATATTATTCATGTTAATCTATATTTTTACGCCACTGACGTGTTGGTAAATTTTTAATAACACTTGTTTCATGTGGCCATTAACAAATTGGAGGGTCTCAAATGTAACTTAGTTTTGAGGCACCTTTATATATACGAATAACATTTTATTTAATAATTGAATAAAAGCATGCTTTTCTTGCATCTGTTCGATCTACCAGGTAAAAAATAATGCATAAAATCGGCTTGCTACATTTGTCAAATTTTAACAACCGACTTGCTAAATTTGAAAAATTTTAACAGTTGGCTCGTCCGAGCTTGTCCCAATACACCACTGCCTTGTGCCATATCAATATCAGAGCCAAAAATTGGCAACAACTGGGTAGATTTCCCTATGGTTAGTTTGTAAGGTACATGCACATCATTTTCTGTCCCTTCAACATCTTAAAGTTTCACTCCACGAATTCAAAGAATGCGTTGCCAATGTATTCCCTTACGATATCACTCTACATGCCTAGTGCTCATCTTCTGAGACGACACTCAGTTTGCCCAATGACTAACAGTGCATTTACCCACTGCTTAGATATTTTGAAATGTGGGCGAATGTCTCAGTCTCTTAGATAGTCTCATTTTCTGCCAAATGAAACTTAATTACTATACTTTGGTTATGAAGTACACCGGTCGCAGACTTGAAAGCTGTTTTTCTGCTGCCTGGCAGAAGACGATGGAACTATTTGAGATGGTGTGGAAATGTTAAAAGATATTGCACATAAAATATTTTGTTTTTCTATATTAAAGTGTAATAACTTAAATTCTCTAACATGGTCTTTTACATAGAATGATATTTGAATAATATATCTGCATTATTTGAACAGTTAAAAATAAAACTATGATTAGTCACTCTGAAGTTGGTTCTTATGCAGCAATATAATTTGTCAATCAAATTATGAATGCAAAAAAAGCATAATGGAAAACTTCCTAAGGATATCTTGTACTTTTTGAGATTTTTCCAACCACACCTATTACTGTATCTGGGCTTCTGCTGGCTGTTACATTTCTGTAAAGCTATTGTTCCACCATCCTGGACCTATGGGACATGACAGTTTGATGACTTATTCTGCACTCGGCAATGTAGTATGGAAGAAACTGAAAATATTCGCCTTACATAAACATAATCTGTAGCATTCAAGAGTTGGTATTTTTGATGGATGCTGAATGTAAGCTATTCTGTTTATGTGCCTGAGGAAGATTTTTATGATTTCATCATGACTTCTTTGTAATTAAAACGCATCAGCAGAAAACATCCGATTTCAATTGGGTCCATGGCATATTTTTGTACAAGGAGAAAATGGAATTACAAATAATAATTACTGCTTTGGTTTTGATTATACTTGTAAATATTCTGATTAGCATTTTTTTCAGAATTACATAAAAAATGGTCTACAAAATGCTTTCTGATAGGTGAAACACAATAATTGCATTGTGAATGAAGGATTGAAAGCAAATGAAGGATTGAACAGTAAGCATGCCAAATAAAGAATGAAACTAGTATGCTGCAAAATCTTTGTGAAATTGAAATTTTTTGGTCAGATATTTTTTGTGTACAGTTTTATGCACTATACTCTGTTCAATGAAAGATGAACTGGGCATATCCAGTTAAATTTCCCATTCCATTTTATTGCAAGGTAATATTAACAATGTCTAACACTAGAAATTGGAAATTTACTTGGACACACCCAGTTCATCTTTCATTTCTTCCTGTATTTTATGGATAGTTGCACGCCTTATTTCTATGCGCAGGTTATAAAAGGAGAGTAATTTACCATGTCACAAGCTAGTATTGCAGCTTTTAAATTTTGACATTAACTTCCAAGATGTGATGTAGATTACACAAAGGAACTCTGAATTTCAGATGTTGGCTTCTGGAGCTCTGAATTTCCTACATATCTTGCAGTTTGGCTTTCGTCTCCAAAGAAAAAAAATATTCAAAAATTGATAAAATTGGGAATAAATGGCAAAACTAGCCAGAACCTCTTCTTCTCTATTTGGTATTGCAAAGCAATGAAATTGAAAGAAGCAATATTAAAAACTCGCTTTTCGATGATTATAGATGTTTTATTTGGAGAGTTATCTAAACTTTTTTTAGATCCAAATGTAACGACTGACATGCTATAAAAGGGAATGGAAGGAATATTGTACCTAAAATTGTGATAGGTGGTTGGATCAATTGATAAACATTTGGTATTTTAATATGAATGTCTTCGAAAATAAACAAGAAATCAATAATTAGAGTAATAACTGTACACAGAAGCATAATATGGTAGACCCTCTAAGGGCTCACACTTCTTCCGCTGGATACTATGAGTCAAAATACTGGACAAACCAGGTCATTTGCTGGACAAATCTTTTATAATGATCTGAAAGCATGATGTTTAGGTCGGGATTGCTGTAAAAAAAAATGCGGGACACTTAGCGCATCTATTATCGACATTTTACAAGTGTTATGTTTGGAAAGATCTTCAATGACCTGTTTTCTTACTATGATATCTATTTAAATTGTGGTTGCAAAAACCACAACAATACCTGTAGCTTCACACTAACAATAATTTCTTATAAATATTTTTTTATTAGCAGTTTTTTTGTTTTTTTTTTCCTTATTGGTTCAACTTTGAAGACATAAAAAAATGTTTTATTCTTAAATTTTCTATTACATCTTTAAATTTTTATAGTTAAAAACAAAGGAAAAAACATTAATTGCATTTTTCTTTTTATTACTTTTTTTTAGAAAAAATAGGAGAAAAAAACTTTGATAGTTAAAAAAAATAATAATAATATACCAGTATATGCTGATATTAATTTTTTCGATATAAACAATAAATTTTATGATTAAAACTAATCAAAGATGTAAAGATATGAGGAAGATTATGTTTATATTTTAATATTTCAGTAGGATGGAAAATGAATTTTAAAGTGATAACTATGAGTTTCATAATTTCTTACATTGCAGGTATCAATTTTGGTCTTTTCCAGGCCAAATGAAAAATATATATGAAAAAAAACAAATAAAAAAATATGTATGAAAAAACATCTTACAAGTTTGAATTTAAAAAAAAAAAAAGACCAGCATTGTTTTAAAACAAATATTAATAATTTTTAATAGAAGTTTTACATTGTTGACTAGGACATTGTTGTTCCTGAAGAAATTTTGGTGCAAGAGTATTTGCTTGTTTTCTAAATTACAGTCATCTAATGTTGTCCATTTAATTTATTTTACATTTGCAAGTAGTTGTGAGGGGGAAGGAAGGGAAAATTTACAGAGGTCTTCATTAGCTGAGAATGAGTTCTTGATCCAATTTTAAATTGGAACAAAATTTTTAAGAGTAAAATAAATTTACAATAAAATAATCAAGCTTTTACTGCAAAAAAACAGAAACAAATTTTGTTCACTTTACTTCCCCCATAAGAAATTTTCAGTCATGCTAAATGAAACACAAATAAAAATTTCAGTATCAGTGAAGTGAAATTGAAGTGGCTGATCTTTAACTGTGAAATAAAATTATTACATACGTCTTACATCATCTCCAATAAGCCTTTTATAATGTTCTTTATGAAACTTCCGTTCTATATTTTGGTACAGTATCCTGAAATTTGTAATTTTTTTTTTTTTAAATATATTTGTTGGCCTAATTTTAGATTTACTTTTCATCAATATTGATGGATTGATTATCCATCACTTATGTATGTTAATTCTCGAGATGAATTTCTGATATTATGTATGAACTACAGTGGTCTCCCGGGTCCCTTATGAATTGTTGATTTTCTGGTTAAATAAACTGAAATTCTAAGATATGTGGTTATTTCTTCATTTCACCCAGATTATAAATTTTCTGAGGAAAACAGTTGCCCCTTGACGTTTGTTATAAATGTATAGATCTATCTTGTATAGATCTTAAAAGTTAAAAATTGTTCTTTAGATTGTTAAGTTCAATTGTCATATACAGGGTCCACTTACTTATTATTACGACCATCTCCCCAAAGCAGATATTATTGCTTTTTTTAGTGCATGAAAATATTATAGTTTTTGTTTAGTTACCCCCTGATTATGAAACTATAATGATATTTGAATAATGATATTTGCTTCTTCTGCCTTTAGCATAATTATGCAACCATCTCCTGAGACTCAAGGACTCATTCATCAACTCCAGTATGAAATTTCATTGAAGGATAGTGAAATTCTCTCTCTACAAAGAAAGGTGGATAGAACCGAGAGGCTTCTGGAAAGTGCTAAGAAATATAATGAAGATCTTCTGCTTCAGATTAAAAACTTGAGTGAACTTTTACAGAAATATCGCAATGAAGCACATACTAATGACAAAGCCATACAGACTGCAACTGATGACTACAATGGTGAGATTAATGGTAAAACTATTAATTCTTAAAATTAACACAAATTGAATGGAAACTCTGTTATGTAAAACAAAATCTTTATTATCTATATTTAATGTTATTTGATTAATGTTTTAAAATTGCAAGATGTTTTTTTATTTACTTCTATATATGTAGATTTATTTGAAGATAATTGGTTTGTCCAGGCTCAAAATGAGAATGTAAGTACTTTATTGCTTTTAATTGTTTTATCTTATAATTTAAACTTTTTTTTTTGCCCTTCCCCCTTAGTACAGTATATCTCTGGATATCTTATTTTTAACTGCCAAACAACCAACCAACCAACAAATCAGAATGGACAGTTCATATGTATTGTAATCAAACTAGCTGATTATAGTGCATATTATCTGGCATTTATAAAGCAATATGTTCGATTTGCTTGCCATCATTTTCAATGATTTTGTGCAAACTGATTGTAAAATTGGCTACAACCTTCGTGAGAATGTCTGTTTGACTGGCCAAAATTTCATGCTCGATTTTAGGATTCGTCACGTAGACCTGGTCCTTCATGGGACCCCATAAAAAGTAATCCAAAGGTTTGATTTGGAAGAGGTCAGATGAGTACAGGGCCCAGTGCAAGGCACGTCCACAGTACTTTGCAATCCAGTGCATTAAACAAAATGGCTTGATGCCACAAACATTTTGCACACTTTTTATACAATTACACAAGGGAACTCTTGGAAGCGATGGCATTGCACAGTGGAAGTGATGATAGCGAAAGTGAGGAAAAAAAGATTACGGCAAGCTGGAAGGAAAATCATTAACAATGGTCACCAAGAATTGCAGAAACAGCAGTGTTATTAAGCACAAAACCTTAATTTTGCTGTGCAATTATTTGTCTTGAAATAATTTATAAGATGAGGTAACCATCCATGAATATTTATTTTTACTTAAAATGATGATTTATAATTTCCATCTTAGGAGATATTCAAATTTAAAAGTCTGTTAGATGCACATGGAATAAAGTTATTCTTAAAACGCTGGCTATTTTTCTCACAAGGACTTCTTATGTAGATGACAATCAAACATTGTAGACACTCCAGATGAATCACACAAGGTTACCAAACTCTGATGACTTCCTTTCCAGATGGTGACAAACTTTCCAGTCGGATATGATGACAAAAGATGGAACAACCGACTTTTAAATTTGGAAACCGTTTAGAAACTTGAGAGCCCATTCAATAGTCGTGTGGAATGACTTCATAGGAAAGAGTTTGTTGCTTTCATGTGGATTTGTTCTTATTGTTGAGTGGTGGAGGAAAAAAATTCCATCCATCGTATTAAAACGCACATACACACACTTCTTTAACTATGGCATAACAATGAAGTCCTTGTATGACTATGTCCGCTCAGATTTTTTTCGTTTTTGTGGTTTATTTTGAAAGAAACAAAATTTCAGGATTTCTTGTTTTGCAAGTGTCAGTAGCAGCTTTAGATGAATAACACATTTCAATTTGGTGTGAATCTGTGAGTATCAGGTTCATGTGGTTCCCTTGTTAGTGTAGCTAAAAAATTGATATTTAATCTTAGTAGGTATGTTTGAGCCATGGTACAAATTTTCTACCATAAGAAATGTAGACTGATGGAATAATCTAACTTTAAGATATTTTTGTATAAACTGATACATTACACTGTGTTTTTTTTGTTTTTCTTTTAATAGGTTTCTTTAGCTGAATGCGTGAAGAATGCAGCAGCAACAGCTTTATCGCAAACAAATTATGTTTACGATGAGGCTACTGGCTATTATTATGACAGTGCTACTCAATATTATTATGACCCGGTAACTTTAATAATACTACTAATAATAAATAGGAACAATATAATACAGTAAGACTCCATTCAATGCGGGAGATAAGTTCCGAAAAAACTGACGCTAAATGAAACTACATATAAATAATGGGTTTAGGTGAAATAAGACAGTGGATAAAAATAATACCATTTTTATTTTTTAAAATACATTATTACTTTTGTATTACATTAATTTTTATTGTTAATATTGATTTGTATTCATAAATCATTCATGAAAATCAAAAATATTCATAAACATAATGACACTTTTTGTTTTTTTCGTTAAGTTATCTAACGTCATTTGCCTTTTCCTCTTTCGTTCAGCAACAGTTGTCGATGGCAAGACATTGCATCCATGACAATTCGTTAGCCTTTGAATTTTTATCAGAATTTGGATCATTTTGTATAAACTGATCCATAATTCCCGTAATCTGTGGATAAAATCTGTTGCAAGTTCCTTTTGCTCCTTATCTTCAGGAATACTAACTTTGCTGTCACTAGAAACAAATTGAAACAACACTTTATGTCAGAAAATATTTGATGTATTTATACAGTTTATACAACATGAGATTACCTCTTAATACACAAATGAATGAATCTCCTGTATTGCTTCAGTTTCTTTTGTCAGATAGATTTATGTTTTTACCAGTGTTTGTATAATACATCAAATATTTTCTGCCATAAAGTAATGTTTCAATTTGTTTCTATTGTATTTATACACAGTCTTTATTTTAGCTTGTTCATTATTTGCTATCACTGTTATTTTGGAGCACCATTATTCCAAACAGCTTTATACGGGCAGCATTAAGCGGGGCCTTACTGTAATTTTTTATTGGATTTACAGGGTATTTCTTCCCACAATCGTAATTTTCTTTTCTTTTTTTGACTATTCGTATTAGGAAAATTGCCTTTATTACAATTCATTAACTGGCGTCTACTATTATTTTGATCTACAAAGCAACACGTATAAATATCATTCGCAAATTAATTTACCTGAATCCATGGAATTTGTTGCAGGAGAACCGAACATGATTAAAAAGAAAAAAAACAGACGAAAGGTAAACTTAAATAAGCATTGTGCAGTAGAATTGTTTTCGTAAGAGTAAGTTGAAATAGAAATCCAACAGGCTAAACTTTGAATTGAATAAAAAGACAAAACATTATCATATTCAGTTGAATAGAACACTCAAAATTTCTACATGTTTGGATGCTTCTCCTGACAAAGTTGAATTGCTGCAGCAGCATTATCATTAGCAGCACATAGCACATGACAGTGGCATTAGTCATTTCCTTAATTGGGTACTCAGTCATCAGAATGTTCAATGAATTTGTGAGCTGCAAACCTCAATGGGCATGTCACATAATTTGCATTTAATTTTTTAATTTTCTTTTTATCCGATCATTATGCATTTTTTAATATTCATAATTGAATGTAGAAGTTTGTAATTGGAAACTCGCCCCTGCTCTCTTGCAATTTATGAGATAAATTTTGTATACTGTACCATATTTTTGCGAATATACCCCGTACCCTGGTACAACCTGCACCTCTATATACTCTACAGAATTCTAATTTTATAAAAAAATTTTTTGGAAGCCCCACCCCCATGTATACACTGCGGGGTATCCAATATGCAAAACTCAAAAATTTAGAGATAATGTTAATAAATATTTAATTACAGTTGGTTCTTGATATAACGAACGCTAAGCAACCGGAAAATTCGTTCGTTATATCGAGAGTTCGTTACATTGAGAGTCATTTTTTTTTTTTTTACAAATAGAGATGCAGAATTAACTTAGGGTTTATTAATTAACTTTGATTATGCAACAGAATACTATTGTAGATAGATAGTATATATAGTACATGTAACAGAGGCTATTATTGAAAAAATCAGTACATAAAAATCAGTACATACATAGCAATATATTTATTTATTTTAAAATACGCTGTACATATATGTCGTAAATTTCGAATTTTTAAACTTTTTAGAACAAAATATAAAAATACTAACATGAGAAAGACAACTACAGTATGTGCAAAAAAATTTCTGCACTTGAAGCCTGAATTCCTAATTGAGTCATTCACCCGTAGGCACGTCAGATTTTTCTAATGTAACTATGCAACTGCTCTACTGATATCATAATGGCAACCCATTATGGTATCAGATTGCTAGAGTACAGGTAGTACAGTATGTAACATATTCAACTTACTTTCAAATCGATTGATTTCCGTTTCGCCGGCATTTTTAGCTTTCGAAAATGAAACTAAAACTTGAAAAACTTTTTGCATCATTGTGCTGCATGTTCAATGACCAATCAAATTGCTGTTCGTTATATCGAGAGTCATTTTCCATTGCATGATAGTGAAAGCACAACTTGTACACAACATTGCTTTCATGGATAATACTTGGGATACTCCTCTCACGGATCATCTTTCAGCATGTCATGTCCATTCTTGAAACATAAATACCTTTTGAACTGCCTTGCTACGACTCAGGCAATTATTTCCATATGTGGCTATATGTGCTTAAATTTTTTCGTTTTCGCGGTTTATTTTGAAAGAAACAAAATTTAGTGATTTCTTATTTTGCAAGCATCAATAGTAGCTTCAGATGAGTAACATATTTCAATTTGGTGTGAATCTGTGAGGTATACGTTCGTGTACTTCCCTTGTTAGTGCAGAAACATAAATGCAGTGACTTTTTTGGCTGAATGATTGCTGCTGTTTTGTTTTTGCGAAATCACTTTAGCATTAGCTTTTGGAGACGTGATATTGTGGAAAAATGAATTAATTTATTGTATATTATATAAACAGAATAATAAACTGCATAATATACTGCTAAAGTTATTTGTAGCCCCCTCCTCCACTCCCAGTGCACAAGCAACTTGTGCTTGCAGTCTAAAATTTTGGATTCTTGTATAATGCGACTCCCTTAATTTACGTGCTTTCTTCAAAATTTTTTGCATTATGAATAAATGCGGTATTTCATGTATTAAGATTTTGACTTTTTCTCTTCAATTTCTAATGTTAATAAATTTGTATTCCAGTTGTTAAGCTTATTTTCTATTTTTAGGCCATTGGAGGTAAAAAAACTGAAGGAAGTTCTGATACTGCAGAATCTATGGATGACAATGATGTTTTGGCTCCTAAACTACAAACTATCCAAGAAAATACTGGTGAAGAGGATGCAGGAGAAAAGAAAAAAGAAAAAGCTAAAAAAAACGACGATGAAAAGAGTGTAGAAGAAGGAGAATGTTCATCCTCTGAAAAATCAGATGAAGACTCAGCTGAAGTCACCGAGGGTGTTGGTACTTGTTGATGCAATTTATTGTAATATAAATCTTAATTAATTTCAATAGTTATACCTAACTCTAGAGACTATAGGATTTAAATTTAGAAATGGAACACTAGTATAGCCTAAATGAATAAGCAGTGTATCAAACAGTAGCTATTAAAGCTCACACGGGAAAGAAGGGACCAATCAGAAACATAGAAGGAACCAAACAGGAGCCCTTCTTATTGCACATGTGAAATAGCTGCAAGCGATCATTTCATGACAGGTGCAGTTGGTCTCGCCTTGTGGAAAGTGAAAGTTATTCATTGCTGGTGTATGCGATAGTGGAAGTGCGCTCTAGAGTTTAAATGTATTATATAAATTTACTCAAGGATTATTTTAGTTATTAATATAGATGTCCAACATGTAATGATCGCAATTGGTAGGTGGCTGTTTTACCTGTTCTGATCACTTAACTTATGCTTGAATTGATTGACTCTTGATATTTCTGCACCCATATCTGACTGTGCAATTGAAAAGGAACAAGTGGTGCCATCTATCGGCAACCAATGAAACTGCTTAGTTCCCATACTCTTTGACCTGTCATAACATGACCCACTTTAATATTTATCTCAGTTTGTGCTTAGTGAGCATTGAAGGGTGTTTTTTTAGTTGTTATAACGATTTATAAATAGGAAGGAACATCTGCTCATCAGTTTTGATACTACTTAATGCATATTCCCGCTTTATATGTATTTTTCTCTTGGCCCTGTCCACGTGAAAGCTCTTTCTAAATACATCTGTTTAATACGATAAGTTTTTCTCTCAAATACAATACAAAAATAACGAAAATCATACTGAGAAAGTGAATTAAAGAATCCAGTCGCATTAATGTGACCATCTTCTGTTTATGATGTCGAAACGGAGCGACTGATATCCATCATATGTTGGAAATGGAGAGATTTTGATGTCCATCATATGTTATCCACTATGAACAATGTTCGAAGAGTTCGATGGGCAGGGTCGGACTTCCCACCAAAGTTCAATAAGGAATATTCTTCACAGAAGGAAGTGGAGCCAGAAACTGTGGACACAGATCAACAAGAACAACAAGAAACCACTAATCCACATCAAATGTTTATTCAAACGTATGCGTATTTCCTGTCCCGATCAAGTCCTGTATATGTTTACAAAAGCAGCTTGGCTGCTGAAATGCGCATACGTTTGAATAAACATTTGATGTGGATTAGTATTTCCTGTCGTTCTTGTTCACCATGTGAGCAATGTGAAGACAAATATTGTAGTGAAATAGGCCAAATGGTGATAACTTGGTGGCCGTTTTTCTTCAATCGCATGTTGCAGTTGCTGTGCGTATTAGTCTACCATGATTGTCTTCCCTGATGGGAAGATCTCACGATACGGTATTCCTTTCTGATCCCACCAGATGCACAGGACAGAATGTTGCATTTGGTGTGAATGTTGCATTTGGGAAGGGTTGAGCCATGAATTTGCATTTTGGGTTATTGTATCAGACCTAATTTTTATCGCCAATTATACCTTGTTATACAGAAAAGATTTCTACCTGGCAATCAGTTGTGCTGTTGCACCTGATTGTTTTCCTTAGCCACTCATTTTTCTTCTTTCTGCATTTTTCAAGTTGTGCAACAGATTGCATGGTGAGGTACTTGGAAATTTTATGCAAGTTCCTTTTGAATCTGTGTCGTGTCTTCAGAGAGAACCACTTCAAGATGCCTGGCTCCTCATTGTTAAAGTCGAAATTGCTGGTCCTGAACTGTTTGAACCGACTTTCACATGAGCAGAAGTCTTCTGGCAAATGTAATGGAGTATGCAGGGTCAAATGTACACCTTGTGCAGATTCCGTTTCTGAGCAATATAACTCGTAATAACAATAAAGGAAAACCTCTTGTCCACAAAAAGAATTTTAATTAAACATATACGTATTTCGAACCCGTTAGGTTCATTATTCAATGCCATATGAGTAATTTGGTACATAGCGCAGGTCCTATATAAAGAAGAAAGGGGTTACTGGTCCCTCAATCAAGTCCGAATACGAAACAGAGACAGCCAATGGGAAACGAAGGAACCTCTTTTTACAAAAGCGCGGATCTAGGAGAAATACCCTGGTCGTAAACTAATTCCAATTAAGTTACAAACGTAAAAAATCCAGGAGAATCCCAATTATACAGAAAATTATACAAAAAATTATACACAAAAAAATTTAAAAACGACAAAAATTTCGAAAAACAAAGATATACAAACTTGAGAGAAAAACAACAAAAGGAAGAACATCATCTTGAGAGCTTCAATGACTTAACCAAAATCGAATCCCCCAAGGGCCCTGTGTCTCCATTCAGTAGCGAGTCTGGGCTTTTTCTGGCGATTTCCAAGGTTTCGAAGGCATCCAGTGCATTCCTGTTTCTTACGTGTCTCACCAATCTGCAGTCCTTTATCCGAATATCGTGTCCGGTATCTAACATGTGTCTAGCCACAGCCGACCTCTCTGGACGTCCAAACCTGGCGTGGGCCGTGTGTTCCTTGAATCTTGTGTGGATCTTCCTGCAAGTCGCACCTCGATATACCTTCGGACATTTACTGCAAGATATTTCATATATACCTGATTGACGTAAAGGTGGAGTCTTGTCCTTCGGATTCCCCAGGAGGTTCCTCAAGGACGTGTGGGTTCTTGTAGGTAACAGTCACGTCCATCTCCTTGAAAATAGATCGCAAATTGGCAGTCAACGTCTAGTTGAAAGTGATAGGTAGTCTGAACGTCGAAGTGGGTTTTTTGCTGAGGGGTATCGAATCTTTTATCATCTTAGTAAATCTTCTTATATTATATTTGTTTATTTTAATGCTCGCTTCACTTTATTACAGAAAGTGATTGGCCTCCTTGTATTCGTTGTATGATTGAAAGCAGCAACGTGGATATTATTCAAGTTGGGACATTGTACATAGTAACTTGTTCCGGTTCAAGAGTAGGCAGGGAACCTTCAAATGATATTCAATTAATAGATTTGCAGATAAGCAAGGTAAAAACTATTAAACTTTGTTAAAAAGATAAAAATGCAAGCTTAAATTTTTCTACATATTTGATTTTGTAATATTTTTGTTACCACTTTTATTTTATTGCAGTTTCATGCTCTTATAACATTTGATGCAACAGAGAAGAAGTATTGCATTGTTGATCTAGGAAGCCGTAATGGAACTATTTTAAATGGGATACGTTTATCTAAGGTATGTTTTCTGTAATACGAGGCTCATCCAGAAAGTAAAGATACATAGGGTATAGCCAATGGGTATATTGTGCTACGATAATTTCCACAGGGTTAACTGTCACTTTCATTCGTTAGCTTGCTTTACTAATTCATATGGTGGTGCCACATTACGTTGTGTGTGAGAAACAGTTGTTTGATATGGCGGTGCCCATTCTAAATCCTGCTAAATGCGAAGTCCGATCTGTTATTTGATTTCTTAACGCCAAACATGAGTCTCCAGCTGAAGTCCACAGACAAATTGTTGCTATTTAAGGAGGGGGATGTTAACAAATGGGTTCTGCTTCCTCCATGACAATGCTCAACCCCATATAGCACGTGTCACCACAGAGTTGCTGAAAAGCTTCAAGTGGGAAGTTCTGGATCATCCACAATATACTGATAGTCCGGACCTCACCTCGCACCCAGCAATTTTCACCTGTTTCTTCACCTGAAGAAGCATCTTGCTGGGAAACTGTTTGATGATGATGACGATATGAAGCATGAAGTCGACGCTTGGTTCAAAAAGACAGGTGGTATCCTTCTATGACACCGGAATACAAAAGCTTGTCCCCAGGCTCAATAAGTGCTTGGATAATGGTGGCAACTACATTGAAAAATGAGCTTGTATAAAAGTACTTGTTAGTAATCAAGGCATGTTTTAAAAAAAATTTTTGACCATGTCATGACGTTTGTATCTTTATTTTCTGGATGTGCCTCGTAGATAATTCAAAATATAATTTTCTTTTTTTTTTTTTTGTTTTCTTGAGAGTAGAAAGTATAAAATCATATGGTATCCTTATTATCCAGAGATACATGATTATTATACAGTGAATGATCGGTTAACAAACTTAATTCGTCCCAAGAAGTTGTTCGCTACCCAAATTGTTTGTTAGCCAATCAACGATTTACCATAGGTTATTATGGGAATTTGATTAATTCCTTCTAGAGACCCAAGAATTAAATAAAAATTACATAATTTCTTACTAAGGTGCATCACATAAGTATAGGACCACCCATATTTTCCCTTGTCTGCAAGAAACAAAATAAAATAATTAAAACATTGTCATTGTATCAGATTCTCACAACTGTTATTTATTGTCTCCAAAGAAAATAATGGAAAACAAACAACAACAAGAATAAGAATTTATAAAAATAGAAATTAAGCTGTCCCATGAGTATAGGACCAGCATGTTTACCCCTAAAATCATCATTTTTACATAATTTAAAAATGCAGTCTTACCATGTTGTGGGCCTCTGTTCTGAATGTGTCAATAGGAGATGTCTTATTTATTGTTTGTTGGCCAAAGCACCGCATTATTAAGACCTATAGGTAGTTATGTTTTCACAATGTGCGTCCATCTGTCTGTTGGTGCTGTAGCATTTGAACGCTTCCAAATTTTTGACTTTTGTTTTCACCATTCCACAACTTAGGTAAAACAACAGCCTGAGTTCGTTGGAGAAAAAAAAAAAATTGTGACTACCGTAAACCTTCTACTATAATGCGACCCCTTGTATAATGCGACTCCACTTTTTCGGCCCAAAAAATCGGCAAAAATCCTATCCTCTTGTATAATGCGACCCCCATTTTTGACTCCTCGCGAGAAATAAAATGTGCAAACTTATACAGAAAAAAAATCTTTATTTTTAAGTAGTCTGGATATTTATTATTCAAAAACCTTCAAAATCTGATTCATCTGTGTCTTCGAACAGGTCTTTCCAACTTCATCGAGGCAGTTTGGAAGTTTATAGCCCTACATTAATATGGAAAGCTTTCTCACTTGCACATCGACAAAAAAACACAACAGTACATCAATTTTCTTAATAAAGAGACAAGTAATCTTTATTCAGTTTAATATTTTCACTGCATAAGCTTTCTTGTAGGCTTTGGTTCGAGTCAGTTTTGAAGTAGGCCTATTTAGAAGTATCGATGTTTGGAAGAAGTTATTTTCGATGTTGTTAGATGTTGGCGACGAGAAATTCGAATAAGAAGTGAATTAATTTATTGTATAATGAACTGGACACTAAATATGCAATGTAATTAATGTATAATATACGGTAATGTTATCAGGACAAAATCTCCTCCGGACAAAACCTCCTCCGGCTGCAGTCGTCGGAGGGCTGATTTTTATCCTCTTGTATAATACGACCCAGCAAATTTAGATGCTTTTTTAGGCCAAAAAAATTCGCATTATAGTAGAAGATTTACGGTAATTCCAGTTCAAAAGGTCACAAATAACATTTTTCTCTATACAATTCCATGTATAAATGGCCTATGCATTGATTAATACATTTCTCTCTTCACCATTCAATAGCTAAGGCAGAGAGAAGGCTTGTGAATTAAATGAAAACACGTGATGGTCTTCCTTGATGGTCAAAATTGATTCAATTGTATGTGTGGTCCTCTTGGAAACTTTCAGTGCTAAGATATGTAATATCAGGATGCTCATATCAACATGTAATATATCAAACAACTTGTAATGATGTATCATGAATGAATACAATGTAAATTAATGATTCGTCATAATTGGTTCAATGGTACATGTTAAGAGATGGCATGTAGTATATCAAACAACTCGTTTATCAAGTGCAGTCCTTGTGATTTGTATGACATCCCTTTTGTTGCTTAGGAAGTATGCAGTATTTTAGTATCAGTCCATGCATTGATTTTTATTGCCATACAGGAGATTAGTTTGTAAAGTGTATGTGTACATGTGATAGTTTTATACTGTTTGAGGTCTGAAGTAAAAGGTGATTTTGGATCTTGTTTGAGAAATAAATGTGGGTATTTGTACGAGGAAATCTTTTTTGGCAAGAGGTCAGATGTAAATAGGAAAACCACTTGTATCAAAAACTCTGAATCAATTTACCGTCTTATATGCTTTTATTTGCTCTAGGCCAACCAGAGGAGTGATCCTGTATGGTTAAATCACGAAGACCTTTTAGAACTCGGAACTATTCGCATTAGGTTGCATATTCATCCTGGGGTTGAAACTTGTGACCGTTGTGAGCCAGGCCTAGTACAAGCAGCTTTAGAAGCAGTACAAAGAAGAACACATGGTTAGTACAAAACATGAGAGATCTCTTTTTAATAAATATTTTTCTTCAGCTCCTATTTTTATAATAAATTTGTTTTTTGATCAACGATAAGTGAGTATAGCAATAAGAAATTTTGATAATTGCATGTAGGGTTGTTTCATAATTATTGGGCAATTCCATTAAGACTAATTTGAAAGCTGGTTACTATGCGGACATCATACACAAATCATCAAAAGTACTGCAACCCCTCTGGTAATGAAAGCGAACTAAACCAACTGCTGTCTGTCTCCAGTTGTGCATGTGTCAGCCATGCAGGGGGATAGATTTGTCGCTTTCCACAGCCACCAGGAGCTGTTGCCAACCCATGACATATGGTTTCTTATAATTTGTACGATTCTTTCTGGGGGTTGCATTACTTTTGAATGTGTGTTTAGTAGGAATAACCGATAAATTATAGTTTTTAGAATGCCCTAGAAAGAATGCTTACTTTTGCATAGCGTGAAGTAATAAATTTAAACTGGAGTTGATGCTACAAACATAAAGTAAAGATATTAATGGGAAAAACAGAAGGAAAAACTCCGTGAACTGGATACGAACCAGGGACCACGAATATCACGCTCAGTGCCTATATCAACTGGGCTATCGTGCAGGGCTGTCTTCATACTCGCAGTCCCTTGTTCAGATCCAGATCATGGAATTTTTTCCTTGCGTTTTTATCATTAATATCGTTACATAGCAATAAAATTCAATAAGTTAACTGGAATTTAGTACTATAGTACCCGTTTAATACGATTTTCCGCATAATACTTGCTTTTTGCTCGCTCTCTTAACGTTATGTACATTTTTCATACAATCTATCCCGTTTAATGCATATATAACGCTCCTTCTGACCACTGTGTATACGTACTTTGAGTTTATGCCATAGTGACTGTCAATGTCGCAGGCAGAGTGCATATGTACCCGAATTTGTGCATCTCCATGTTCTCACCTTGCATATGCCCTCTTCAGGTTTTTGTTCTAATTAATTTGATCCATTGTTACTAGACAAAAATATGCCCTCCATGGTTGTAACTTTTTTATTTTTTAACGGATTTTTCAAAATTCTTTTTGTATCTGATACTCATATTTCTCCTTTATGTAATGCACTGTTCACTTTTCGACATAGTCCCCATCCCTTTCCACGCATTGTACCAACGCGTGACTAGTCGGGTGAACCCGTCGGAGAGGAATGGGGAAGTTGCATGAAAATTTTAAATTACTGTTTTCAATAGTATTCGTTATCAATATCAAGGAAGTGTAATTCGTTTGTGAAAAAAATTGATAGTTATTTTTTAAAAAAATGTTAAAGTTGACACCACAAGAAAACGATACATCATAGCCTGTGAGTAATATGATGTCACTTGCCTGCTCCTCACTATCATCGACAATGGTTAAAGTTTACAGCCAACAATGCTTAATAATCAGATCGAGCTTCACGTACACATAAAATCATTGCGTTTGATGGAAAGTGACGTCAGATATCGTTTTTGTTGGGAGGCGTGGTTTCACGTTTTTAGCGCTAATTTTAATAGGTTTCTTTAATATTTCGAATAAATTTAACAACGATTTCGTATTCAGCATAACACGATCTGTATGAAACAGTGCTTTAATTTGTAAAAAAAATTCCATGCAACTTCCCCATTCCGGGGTTGTCGTCGACACGAGGATTGAATGGCAGCTTTGGATCCTCTTCTGCAGCACAATAACACCCGTCCGCACACGATCGCCACACATCAGAGGGGGTTGCAGCGCCTACAGTTCAAAGATGAAAACCTGCAGTTCAAAAATGAAAGACTTTGCACCTTGCGACTTTCACCACTTCTCAAAGAGGAAAGAGCACCTTAAGGGGCATGAGTTGCGTTCTGACAACGAGGTGAAACCTGCCGTTCGGTCTTGGTGTCGACAACAACCCCGGAATTCCTCTCCGACGGGTTCACCCGACTAGTTGCGCGTTGGTACAATGCGTGGAAAGGGATGGGGACTATGTTGAAAAGTGAATAGTGCATTACATAGAGGAGAAATGTGAGTATCAGATACAAAAAGAATTTTGAAAATCAGTTAAAAAATAAAAAATTTACAGCCATGGAGGCATTACTTTTCAGCCCACCCTCGTATTTACGTTTATAATGACAAGGTACGTGTCTAAAGTATAATTATGATTTGTAATATGTATAACAATGACTAATGTATAGAATAATAAAAAGTATGATAGAGCAGTATGCCTTTTGCATATTTTAGACCTTCCTGCCTAAGATGTTTTCCCGTTTTATACGTCATTTTCGTATGGTCCCTTCAGAATCGTATTAAGCGGGTACTGCTGTAATTGTCTTCTTAAAATAATTTAATGAAAATATGTTTTATAATTATGATGCAGTTGTTTTAAGTAAAGAAGAAAAGGAGAGGATACGAAGACAAGAATTGAAAAAAATAAAGAAAAAATTTGGTCTTGAAGTAAGTGCAACATATTTATTTGTACCTTGATTATTAAGATTGAAGTATATGCCGATTTCTTTCAATTCTGAAATGAATCAGAAACTTATGTGAAATTACACACACCGGCCAATGAATTAGAAACCTTCGTTCAATATGGTATTGACCCTTCTTTGGCTGTAATTACAGAACATACGTGGTTTGGCATGGACTCTACAAGGTGTTGCAATGCAGGTAAGGTAATCGCAGACCATGCATTCATCAGAGAGACCTTCAGGTCCTGCAGAGTAGACGGAAGCGGATGCCTTCGACGAATGTCTCTTTCCAACATGTCCCAAACATTCTCGATCGGATTCAAATCCGGACTTTGCGCTGGCCACGACAGATGTTGCAACTCTGTGTCATGTTCAGAAAACCACTCCTGAACAATTCTTGCTTGATGGACAGTAGCATTGTTGTCCATGAAGAACCCGTCACCGTTTGGGTACAAATGTACCATTGCAGGATGGACTTGATCTGCATGAATGTTCAGATAGTCTTTGGCTGTCAAGGAATATCAGGGGACCCTTGCCATACCAACAAAACATGGCCTGTACCATGACACCTCCTCCTGCAGCTTGAACTGTGTTCACAACGCATGAGGGGTCCATCGCTTCGTGGGGCTGCCGCCAAATTCTCTGCCAGCCATCGGTGCAAGACAATGTGTAACGCGACTCGTCCGACCACATCACCCCCCGTCGTCTACTGTCCAGTCACACCGTTCTTTACACCACTGCAGGCGAACTTTCTGGTTTGTTGCTGACACCAGGGGCTTCCTCACTGGCATGCGACTTCCCATCCCTATTCGCTTCAACTCTCAGCGCATTGTTTTGGAGGAGATGGGTTGTGATATTCCTTCATTGAATTCTGCCGTCAGTTGCTCCACGTCCAACCTTCGGTTTTGCCGCACAATCCGTCTCAGACGGCGTTGGTCCCTGTCTGTGTTGACTGTTTTTGATCCACAATTCTACCGTTTCAACAACTCTTGTGAATTCTGTTTCCACACTTTGAACACCTTGGAGACCTGACC
The DNA here is from genome assembly GCA_023313115.1 of Rhysida immarginata. NCBI lineage: Eukaryota > Metazoa > Arthropoda > Chilopoda > Scolopendromorpha > Scolopendridae > Rhysida > Rhysida immarginata. The sequence continues at coordinate 433,724 of JAHWFO010103031.1, forward strand.
TTTTCGTAGCTCCAGCTAGACGGGCTGCCACAATAATTCCTTTTTGGAACTCAGACAGGTCTGCTGTTTTCCCCATTTTGCTCAACTTGAGCAGCTGCAGCTTGTTCCTACCCTGTACCTGCAGCTTGGAATGAGCATGTACCTCACATGATTGCATTCGTTTGCATATCACAATCGTTTCTGACCTGTGACCCCGCTTTACAAATCAGTACAGTAATTCATTATGGGTTTCTAATTCATTGGCCAGTGTGCGTATGAGAACATGTCAAAAAATTTTCTGTTTATTTAGTCATTTTTTTAATTTTATATTTTATCGTTAATATTTCTAGTAGGAGTTGTCCTCTGTTAAATAACTTGAAAAAAGAGAGAAAAATAAAAAAGAGCCTCAGTTTAACTGTAGAGTTCGAAGCCTTTGAAATACAATCGAACCTCGATATCTCGAAATTCACGGGAACAGGAAAAACATTCCAGATAAAGAAGTTTTCAGATGTTTTTAAATCAAATTTTTAGGTTAACAAGAAATTAACCCCCCCCCCTCCCGAGGAGGGTTATAGAAAATTAGCGGAAGCCCTGGGGTAATCTAATTTTACCCCTTTATTTGCACTTTTTAATCAAAAATTGATTTTCTCGAAAGTAGTTTTTAAGAAACGAAAAAGAGTTATATCTTCTTTCCTTTCTCATCATTTCCAATCAAATGACATATCACATGCCATATGTTGCCATAGTCCTAAAGACCAAGTGATTGCCACTCTGACCCCACTGGGACAAGTTGGCCTAAACTTCATAGTTAATGTAGATCTTGCATAGAGGAATCTGCATACTGAATTTGACTCCTTTACCACATAGTCCCCTCTGACTTACACCCCCGTAATTCTGACCCCAATGCACCAATCAAAACTAAACTGCAGAGTAAAGATGGACATGCCCATAGTAAGCTACATACCGATTGTACATACCGAATTTCAACCTTCTAACTCAAAAAAGAGGATGAATGGAGGACGGACAGATGGATATTGTAAAACCAATAAGTACCTCTATTCTTCCACTACTTAATAACGATACTGAGAACAATAGGAGAAAAAATGATACGTGTATAGAGAGTTAAACCATATCAAGTGGTTCCATTAGTCAGGGTCGGCTCTACCCAAAGTGCAAGAGGTACACAGCACCAAGGCCATGAGCCTACATGGTAGGAAACTGTGCATACACTCCCTCCTCCCTCACTCCTTGAGCTGACCTTCCATTTTGCTCTCTCCTATGTGATGACTATGACTCTTGACTTCTCTCTCTCTCTCTCTCTCTCTCTCTCTCTCTCACTTGCTTCTCAACAATTAACTTTGCAACAAAAGGGGGATGATACTCTCTCCTGTTCCAATGGCATTGCTCTCGCAGATCCACCCGTTTATTATTAATTAATGCTATAATTACATAACTTGCAATTTAAATACAATTTGGTTTATTCACGTTATAATTGATTCATTCACATGCCGATGATCCAAACCGTTGCCAGTGATCTTCCTTCCATGCTGTCACACAGCCAATTGGTGCGTTCCAATGATCTTACCTGCCTTCCTATCCCTTAAGGCTCTTTCTCGGTGCATACATAGTATTCTGCCTCTTCAAGCGACGGCGAACTCACGACAGTCCCACTTTCAGTTGGGCGACCCATATATTTAAATGCTTTGCATTTTGCTGGTGCACACAGTCAAAATTTGATATAGCAAGGTTTCTGAGAAAACGTTTTTTGAGATAACAAGGAAAAATTACATTGAATTAATAGCGAAAATGCAGGGAAATAACATTTTCGAGATATCAAGGTTCGACTGTACCTACCTGGTATTTTATAAAATCGTTTTTCTTGTGATAAGAGATTCTTCCTTTATCCTCTACTTATTATTATCAGCTCGTTATGAATATTTTCAAAATTCATAATATCAAAATAAATTCAGTCCACACTGCTTTTGAAATTTGTGGTATGAACAGCAGATTAAATTTTCAGAAATAATTATAAGGTTAACCAAAGTATAAGGTTTACTTTGTGCTTTTCTTTTTCTTAATAGTCTGAGGCATCCATAATTCAAGTTAAAATTTCCAATAGATGATTTCTCATTATCTGAATAATCATGAAATAATTCTTTCTCTCACGAAGTCAGCACAGTACCAAAATAAAGCTGGCATCAAGAAAAACTCAAAATACAAAGATCGTGCTGAACATAGGCGGAAAACAAAGGGAAGCAGCAACCCCCACGAGAAGACAGAAATGGCTTCCATGGACACGTAAGTAATATAAGGTTAAATTTGACCATTGCTCATCATTACAGAGGTTGAGTCAAAAGTTGTGGCCTACTCGGGAAAGGGGTTTAGAGTTTGACGAATTCTGGGCGAAGACCATTTACCACAAGGGTATATCGCAATTTATGAAGAGAAAAGAGTGGGAAGAAACGTCAGTATGAATTTGAATGCCATAAACATTATGCCACCTGCGTCAGCCAGTGTAAAAATACGGTAGAAAAATTGGTGATACGCGGGCTTCTTCGTCACTATTGGAAAAAGGGGATCAGTGCACGAGCAGAAGCCACCAAAATTTGCAGGGTGGAAGGTCAGGGTGTGACCAATGAACGGACAGTACAACGATGGTTCTCCCACTTTTTGTCTGGAGACAAGGAGTGGAACACCCAAAGAAGTGCATGACGCATCCCTACGGCAACACGTGGATGCCAACCCAGCAGCACCACCCGTGACTAGCGGCGGACATGGGGACATCACAATCGAGTGTGGTTCGACATCTGCACGCCATGGGAAAGGTCAGCAGGAGTTGCCGAGTTGTGCCCCACGAGCTGACGCCCACTCAAGCACAACAACGAGTGAAGGTGCGTCGTCAACTGCTTGAAAAAATTGAGTTTCTGGCACATCCAGCATAGAGCCCCGACTTGGCACCTTCCGACTACCATCTCTTCTGGTCCATGGTGCACTTCTTGCGTGGATGGCGCTTCGCCAATGTCAGTGAGATTGAAGACGCTGTGCATGACTTTTTCGCCCAGAAAGCGGAGGAGTGGTTTCGCGAGGGCATCTGCCAACTGGATGAAGACCATCGAGCATGATGGACTCTACTCTGAAGGTTAGCAATGAGTGGTTTCTGTCTGGTGCCGATTTAAAAGTTTGTGCGGTGGTTGGCCATTGCTTTTGACTCAACCTTTGTAATTATTTTAATACTTAATTCTACCAATTGACTAATGCTTTGACTTACAATTGATTATTAGTGGATACAGGTATTACTACTATTTTTTTTTTTCGTAAATGTTCGATAAATACATGTGTGAAATGAAAAACTGCATAGAACGCCTCAATACTTATGAGAATCACTGCCATGTGTCTTATCCAAGATGTTAGCATTATGGAGATAACGATTTTGTGATTTTGTAGGTAACCCCTACCTTATTCCATTAATATGTGTGTTTTTGGGAATATATGGGGTTGTGCATAACCTTTTGCTAGGGGGCTTCGACTTAAACCGCAGCGTTGTAGCACACTCTTATGACGCTTCGGCAGAGAGTAGTTCATTGTGCGTCTATTGGTATCAAACAAATATGACTGGTTTAATAAATGACAGTGAAGAGCAGCGTTTCATGGATAGAGTTCGTGCAAATGCATATCGAGAGGCAATGGAAGCAGGTGCGTCTTTTATTAATCGCAAATGGGTTGTGAACAAGTTAAACCGATCGGATAGATGGGTGATGGACAATTTGAAGAAAGGTTATGATAACTGCCATGCCGAATTTGCTGAGGGTAGGCCCGAGAAATTATCACAGGAAAGCAAAAACATCATTGCTAATAACAGTGGCAAAAGACGTCGCATCCTATCGATTTCTTCTCATCAAACGAATGGCCGGTGCATCCCCTGACCTAAACGTTGCTGAACATTTTGGAACCATGTTAAAAGACGCAGTGGAATCTTTAATGATTCAAGAACGTGGTGAAAATCGGTATTCTCGAGACCTTCTAATGGGACACCTGACATCTGTGCTGAAGGACATGGAGTACGATACTGCTCTGTTTGAGACACTCCTCCGCTCCTACCCGAAACGGATGCGTGCTGTTCGAGAAGCAGGTGGTGGCCACACTAAATATTGATGTGATAAAAGCAGAAATAAACGTACTTTTTGATTATCAACCGCAGAACATTCCACTTAGTTTTGTTTATTTTCCAGACCCCTAGCAAAAGGGTTATGCACAACCTTGTATGTTGTTTTGAGGACTTTGGTTAGTGGAATTGTATTCTTTGGGCAATGTAGTATTAAATCTCAGAAAATGGATGAATTACATGCATAAAATTTTTCGGAAATCAAGATTAAAGTAGGAAGTTCTGAGTTGTCGTGAAGTTTCGGAAATCTTTGATGATGAATCTAAACAAAATAAATCAAGTCAGCAACACTGGTAGGCTTTTTAAAAACTTCTCCATTTAATAGGCTGTCAGAAAAAAAAAAATACATGTATGGCAGAACGACGCTGGTGTTCCTGTGGTGGTCCACTTGCCTATACTCTTCACCTTGCAATGCAGTCTGCAAATTTTACAGTGATTCACATATGACCCATTGATCACCTGCACACTATAGAACACCTGTTGATTGCAATCTCCACCTGGAATCTTATCTTCAATGCTGAAGAATGGCGCCCTGTTGATCTTCCTTTCATGTGGTCACTTGTTCGAGAGCAGCATTGATATTCAGCATATGTTAAGAGTTCGCTTGACCTCCTGCCGAAGTATGTCATGCAGATTTTTGCATCTCTCAAAGTCCTGTTTGACAGATGAAGTTATCAGGCATTGACGAGGTTCAGTTCACCACCAAAAATTTCAGCACGACTTCTTTTTTTACTTTCTACCTCCATGCTCTCTCGTTTCTCGGTGGCTTTTTCTTCTTTTCTTTTCTCACTTAAAAAAACGTATATTACCTTCCTTCCCACCTTCCTTTTTCTCACTCTTGTCATGATTGCTCTCCCGCCTCTAAGATTTGAAAATAACCAATCCGGCATAGTCCCTCATTGCTGTTGGCAACCCCTTCTCCTTGCTCATTCTGAGGTGCTTGCCCACGTCATCGTCAGGTATGATAGAACGAACAGCTGGCAACAATGGGTCATGCGGCTCCTTCGCTCTGTCTCCACGTGAGATTGAAACGTGGAAAGCGGAGTTTGAATATAGGATGATCAAAGAGTGTTTCTGCTTTTTACTCACAGTCCCGCTAAATATTCAAAGACGCCCTGTTGACAATATTTAAATATTAATAAATATCAGTTACTTAATATAATGGCCACAGCTATTTGATAACAATTTTAACTAACTTAATTGTATGATGTCCTTCTGCATCAACTGTTATCTCCTAATTTTAGGCCTGTGCCTGCTGACAACAAAGGATTCCAAATGCTACAGAGAATGGGCTGGACTGCTGGTTCTTGTCTTGGCAAATCCATCAAGGGTATTTCTCAGCCTGTAAGTTAGAAAAGCTTTATATTTCTATTCATAAAAGGCCTACAAAAGTATGGGGAGATGGGTGAATATTTTGGGCGGGATGGGGCTAATTTTAGCGCAGGTGAATGGCCACCTCGAAAATACTGTGGCTCATGTACGAGGTGTGTACAAAAGTATCGGACCTTTGGCCAGGAAAACCAAAGTTATTCAACTGTAGGATTTAAACATTAATCTCTTCAAAGTACCCTTCTTGAGACTGCACACACACTTCTCCCACTGCTCCCACCATTGTTGGAAGCATCTTTGGAAGGCCTGTTTGGGAATGGCGGACAGCTGTGCTGTCGTTTTCTGCATAATGTCTTCTCGTGACTGAAGTCTGGTTCCTTTCAGCGGTGTTTTGAGCTTGGGGAACAGGCAGAAGTCCAATGGAGCCATGTCGGGGGAGTTAGGAGGCTGACGGACCAAAGGAGTGCTGTGTTTGGCCAGGAACTTCTGAATCAGATGTGATGTATGGGCAGGTGCGTTGACGTAATGGAGTGAACAAGTTCCTGTTGCCCAAAGGTCGGGTCGTTTCTGTCGTACAGCATCACGAAGGCAATGAAGGACAGTCAGAGAGTACTCTTTGTTGATGGTTTGGCTTTTCGAGAAATCTGACAGGTGCATACATGACCAACTGCATGCATACGGATGACGGTCATCTATATCTCGTCGCCAGAGAAGAAAACTCATGGTTCATTCATTTAGGTAGGAAAAGTAAAGGCCCGATACTTTTTGTACACAACTCGTATAAGGTCAAAATTCTACAGTAATGGTAAATTGTTTTTGCAGCTTCATTTCATAGTCAAGGTAAGAATGTTTTTAACTCCATATATTTTCTTTTATTGTATCGTAATTAAGTTGAAACCGTAGATATACGTAAATTTTTTGGACACCAAATTATATGCGGGACATTCATTTTTTGTGATTTTTGGGCCTAAAAACGGGAATCAACTTATATGCGGATGAACCTATACTCAAATATATGGTAGTCTGTGCACGGTATCTTCTCTTACAACTCTTTTGTAGTAAAGCTTATGTTCATTCACTCCAAGAGCATGTGATCCTTATCATAACGAATGATAGATTTACCTTTATTAAAGAAAAGCTTGACAAAGATAAATAATAATAAATAAGTACGATTATTCCGTATTCGGCTAAAAACTCATGAACTGACAACATCGAGTGAGCTTGTGTGTTGTCATGATGTAAACACTAACCTTATCTCACCCTAACCTGATAGCACTGGAAAATTTACAGCGTGTCCTTTTATGACCGAGGCAAATTTTCACTAAACCACTGAGAGGACTGAAATTTTGCCACAGTGGATTCATCGGGTTTCATCAGTTGTAAGATAGTTCTGTGGCTCATGGATTCATTACCATAGGCTTGATGAAACATCTAATGGGTTCTCTGAATGTTTTCCCTGGTTTGATGCAGAATTTCACCTCACGAACTCGCTCATTGTGAAAATTAAGCCCTTGCTGAAATCTCGGGAGGTCACCTTACATAGACTAAACGATTTGCTTTTTCCTATTAATAAACATTTGATTTTTACATGAATTAAATTTAATTATTTTTACCTTAAAATTTGCATAATGTTTATGTAATATTTACTGGGCGAGTCAAAGAGAAGGTTATACTTTAAACATTTATTGCGGTAACATACTTATGATAGAGGATTGTGCAATGCACCAATAGAATGAAAAACTCAAAAAAAATTATTTTTTTTACAAGGTATAATATGAGAATCCCGTGTAACTCAAACTGGTGTCTATGGCTTCAACGACACTTAGGATGCGGCTTCATAGGGATAGTACATAACCCCAAAGAAAAAATCACAATGGTTCAGAGCAAGTGTCTTGCACAATCCTCTATCGTATGGATTTTATCTGCAATAGATGTTAAAAGTGTAACTATTTTTGTCACGTCCTGTACTTCATATTACTGTTGATTAGAAATAAGAGTAATTCCTTTGCAGTAAGAAGTATGTTTTTAAAATTTCATGCTTAGTAGCCAACAAGTTTGAGGTATACATGGTGTAACAGAATTCATGTTACAAACTTGCAGGTGGTTGAGAATAACCACATTTTGATTGGAATCCCAGGGTGGAAATGGCCCATTCCTATGCTGTTAGAGTGGAATCAGCCAAACCACCTACAAGCCATTCAAGTTTGCAGCATGAATTCTGTTAACACTCTATAAAGGCCTTCCAAGCTTCAAATCTACTGGATCGTGGGTTCAAATTCTGTTGCATGTATGGATATTTGTATGATAGGATCTGGACTTTTGGTTCCTTTTATTTTTTTATTTGAATGAAAAGCTTGATTTTTCTCTTTTGCATTAAAAAAAATTCAATGATGAAATTTCGTTATCAATCAAGTTTGAATATTCAAATTTCTGAAATACATTTGAGAAATCTTCATTACATTCATAACACCAAATTTGGAAAACCCAATCTCTTATTATTCTATTATTTCATCATGTGGATTGACTTTTCCCACTTTGACCACTGTGTCACCTACATTGTGCTCCATTAATAGATCTTTTAAATAGAAACCAATTATCAACAATCTCGATAAAGAAAAACGAAGACGAATCGGAATAGCAGGTAGTTTTTTTGCAAGCTTGATTAGAATTCGGAAAAGCGGGAACCACGGAACAATGGCCAAATTGTTACAAACATGCATATTACTTTCTCTGTGTACAATTGTGAATTATGGGCCTAAGAGTAGTGAGATATAGGCAAGTTGAATGTGTTTGAATACACAGGAAGATATTGAAGATGGTGGTATATGGTGAACTGAGAATTTCAAAAAAAAAATAGATGACAGTTCAGGACAAGATCAAACTTAAAAAAAAAAAAAACATAAAAAAAAGATATGCTGAAAGAATGAAGGATGATATAAGGGCTTCAAAGAAGCGAAGGAACAAGAACAGGAAGACTGAAAAAAGTTGTCTGAAAAAAATCCAGAGCTAGACTGATTATCCCAAGAGCAGTTCACAGAAAGGAAAAACATACAGTCAGAAAGAGGAATAATCAACTAAATGTATTATTCCCACAACTCAAAAAGCATACAGAGTGAAATGATTAAATGATGTATCTACATAAGTCTGTGTTTTAGGGGATCAAGCCAATGTTTATTAAGTGTATTATGGTAAGAAAAGGTAATAACTCTGCTGGAAAGTTTCTCTGAAGAGACAGACTAGGAGCCAAAAGATCAGGATGAAGATGTCAGCAGTGGATGATGCTGGTGTATGCAGAACCTTATTAAGTTCATCAGCTCTTGAATAAGTTCGCATTGGATGTTCTCAAAACCATTTTGAAGATTTAGTTTTTGGTAGGTAGACACGAAGAGCAAACAAATTAACTTATGTAGATCCTTTTAAAAAGAAATAGATTTATCTGTTTATAAGTACAACTACATTTCAAAAGTTTAGAAACTTCGCTGAAGCATGACCGTAACAACTTGTTTGTGTTGATTGGCAATGAAAAAAAAAACACTTGGAAGTTCGGAAATTTTTTTTAACTAGGCATCAATATACCAGCTTTAACATAGGCTTTTATTTTTTTCAATTGCTTCAAAATGAAAGAGACCTGATTTTTTGAAATTCGCATAGCCGTTCCAAAAGTTTAGAAACAGGGGTTTTTGGTTTCAAAAGTTTAGAAACATTTCACTATTTACAAAGTTACCAAACACAAACAAACATGTCAATATTTAGTTGGATAGCCTTGTGCTCTGATTACAGCATTTATTCTTCGTGGCATTGATGTTACCAATTTCGTACATTCTTCAGGAGTAATGGTTTTGCACACACTTAGATGTTTTTTCTTAAGATCACCCTTATTTGCAGTGTCCACTTGTCATAGTCTGTTTTTCATCAAACGCCAAATATTCTTAATGGGACTGAGATCAGGAGAATTTGGTGGCCATTTCATCATGTCGGTATTTTTTCGTCTAAACCACTCTTTAACAATTCTGGCACAGTGAGAAGAGGAAGTCATCGTCCTCGAAAAGGTGTTCAATACTTGGGACCAGAAAATGCTCAAGCACATCGGAGTAGACGTCTGCGTTTACTGTTGAATTTAGGATGCACAGTTCGCCAGTAACTGCAGCACACATGCACTCCCAAACCATGACTTTCTGGGGAAACTTCACGCGCTTCTGAATGCAATCTGGATGGAAAGCTTCACATTGCTTTCTGTAAACTCGTACTCCTTTATCACCAAACTCACAACAAAACATAGCTTCATTACTCCACATTACTCGGTTCCAGTTCTGAATGGTCCAATCGCAGTGCTGTTTCGCCCATTCGACTCGAACTTTTCGCTGCTTTTTAGATAATGATGGCTAAATCTTTGGTACTCTTCCTTATATCCAATCTCTCTTATTCGTCTCCATGATCTGGTCTTTCCAACATCACGTTCTCAAGTGCACCTTGGACGTCCGCTTCTTTTCTGGGCTTCTGTTATAAAACCACCGTCATCTTCAATTCGTTGCAAGCATTTGCAAACTGCCGATGTAGATCTTTTAACAGTCTTTGCTATTTCTGATAACGTTTTCCCACTAATTCGTAGTTCTCTAATTCGGATCTTTTCCTGGATAGAAAGTTGAGCTTTCTTCCCCATTTTGTTGCATCAAAAACAACTCGGGTCACTCTGAACGAATATTAAAGTCAGTAGTTAAATTTTAATGCTCTCAGAATAAAGACAAGTCCATTAAAGAAAGTGAATTTCTAAACTTTTGAAACCAAAAACCCCCGTTTCTAAACTTTTGGAACAGTTATGCAAATTTCAAAAAATCAGTTCCTTTTCATTTTGCAAGCAATTGAAAAAAATAAAAGCTTAAAATTTTTTTCCGAATTTCCAAGTGTTTTTTTTCCATTGCCAATCAACACAAACAAGTGTCACGGTCATGCTTAAGCAAAGTTTCTAAACTTTTGAAATGTAGTTGTATGTTGATGATTTTTAATTTTTTTTATTGCACCTGTCTATTACGCCACCTGAGCTTAACGACCATTTTTAGTCTCGTGTGGTCTTTAGAGACAGATTTCACTGTAATTGATATGACATAGGACTTCTTCCATTGAGCAAAGTTTAATGGACTGCTGCAAAATTTAGTAGGCTGGCAGGTAATCATCTAGAAATTTCTAATGATCAAAGAAGTTTAGGGATCATTTTGAGGTCATTGGCCAATCATAAAATTGTAAAGTCTTAGTCACTGATATGTCCTTATTTTAGTATGTGGGCCAAAAATTTTAGTGGAAATTGCCCTTCTTCCATATAAGAAAACTAACAAGTTGGCCAGAATATGTGTTGGCCCAATTTAGTTTTCTTTTTTTCTTTTCATTATGCAAAAATGATGGTTTCTTGATCACTTTACATATCGATTTCGTGGAAAAGAATGATAACCCAGTCCGTGTTCCTGAGTTTCTTCAAAATGAAAATTTTTTGGACGATGTTGAAGAGAAAGTCCACGTCAAAGGATGGGAGGAGAAAACTTATCAAATATTGAACAGAAAGCGTCAATATATATATAGTGCCTCTAATTTCATTTTGTTGTAGTGGAGTTTATTATTACGTTTATTTTTAATCTCTCTCTCTCTCTCTACAATTGTACAATTGGAAAATTTTCTCTACCTGTAATGGCTACAAAGTTACAAATTGCAAGGTGCAAAGTTCGAGGCCAAATATCAAATTTGACATCACCATTGTTTTTAGCCCCTACCTAACTTCCTATAAGTTGCCTGCAACAGATTTGTTGTATGTCCACTCGTTTTGAAATTGTATGAGGGCAGTAGCAGTGGCACAAAATGTTACAAATGCTAGTGTTCACGTTTTTGATGTTTGCGAAATTATAAAGAAAACGCATATTCCTACTGTAGACGAAACTCTCGTTGTTCAGATGTTTCCTACGCCCGAAAAAACTCGTTCTTCGGTGGCATTTCGATAGATATGAATTAACATGTACCTTTCGAATGATTATTAAAGAGCACAATGCAGTGTGCTTGTTGATTTGAAAAGTCGAGTTGATGCATGCCTTGTTATCGGTTATGTCGCCCGAGACCAACTGGCGTCCTTAAATATCCAGTCCTCTGGAAGAGGATAGGGAAGGAACCTTCTGGCAGGTTCTACACTGTTCAAGGGTTCGAAAAATATAAGTCGTCTGAACATTTGTTAGGGAGCTGAAGGGAGACACGTGTATATATCGTGATATTATAATAATTTTCTGCTCATTGCTAATAATTCTATGTTCTATTGTCAAGGCATCAGAATATTCTATCTTTGCATCAACTTGAAAATAATGTTGCTTCATCACTACATCGGTTTCCATGGCAATAATATTTCCGGAGTTATGCGGAAATATATGGCAACGATAACTTCGATGAAACAACTCTCTTCTTGGGTGGGAGTGGATGCACATGATCGTTTGTGTCTGTGTGCTCTCCAATCCCAACAATCTGAGTGGGCTTATTCACTACTTGGAAATCTGTTGTTGGAATTACACTCTGCTCTCGTTGTCTTTAAGCAAAACTTGGCCATTCATCAGTTTGTGTGGTCATTTTCTCAAACTCATTCTTCGTTGGCAGACTATTGAGCGAGTGAAGAGACTGCTTCCTCTGTCGCCTTTTCTGAGTAGTCTGCTAACTCTTTATTATCTTCAGTTAGTGCTCTTCTTTAAAGATTTTCAAGAAAATGTTAAGTTCTAAGAACTATGAATTCTAAGAAAAGCCCGGACAACAGGAAATCTATGCATTGTTGGTCATTAGATATACGAGGTCTGTTCAAAAAATACGTAGACTGACGTCATAAAACAAAATATACTTTATTCAGAAGTTACACATCTGGGTCCCCTTCAAAGTACTCTCCTCCCCGACGCACACACTTATCCCAACGGTGTTTCCACTTTTGGAAACAGTCCTGGAACGCTTCTTTTGTGATGTCCTTCAGCGCCTTCGTCGCATTTGCCTTTATGTCGGGAATCGTCTCAAATCTCCTTCCTTTCAAAGATCTTTTGAGTTTGGGAAACAAGAAGAAGTCACAAGGAGCGAGGTCAGGTGAGTAGGGTGGGTGAGGAAGAACAGTGATCGAGTGTTTGGCCAAAAACTCTCGAGTTCTGAGGGCTGAATGGGCTGGTGATGAAACAACCAGTCACCTCTCGTCCACATTTCTGGCCTTTTCCACTCGTCCAGTGGCAGTTTTTCCGAGTTTAACACAAAATTTCACAGCAACTCTTTGCTCGTTCAAGTCACTCATTCTAAAAATCCGCCAAACGAAAAAAAACACACTTCACAAACAACCGCGTAGCTAATCAACCAATACTGATATTTGCAATCAAAAAACTGCCTTGTAATCAGCGGATCTGTCAGAAGATGGCGACACCAAGCGATTTTGATTGGGACCAACAGGGCCCGCGCAATTCAAACAGTCTACGTATTTTTTGAACAGACCTCGTATATTGTTAGTCCGCGCATATTATTGGTGAATTGCGTGTTGATACCATTGTTAATACAAACACGATGGACCTACTGTTGCACAAAATTTGCCTTGCATTGTTCGTCATGAGATATCTCTTATTAGTATACTCTGCCATCATTGTGAATATCGATTATTATCGATAATTACTAGTTTTTCGAAATCTAAATTAGACAGTGATCTTCCTCTTGCTTTGAAGATCAAGTGTGTAAAATTTCATTTATCAAGTGACCTTCCCTTGCGGGGAACTTTATTTATCCTCTTCACCACCGGGGAATATCACTGGATACTTTAGACCAATGACGTATATTAAAGACCCATATACGTCATTGCTTTAGACCCATCTTACCTTCGCAGTTTCCCTTGACGTAGAAGCTCTTATACTGTGATTTCGGACCTGTATATCTATTCGAAATAATTTATGTCGACTGCCACCGTCTTTGCCCATCATTCAGGCAACACTTGGATTCGAGGGAACTCTTCTACTCTATGAAGTCACGATTCAATTTCTTTATTTCTTTATTTCCATGACGCATACCAACCAGATGATTTCTTCCAGCGAATACGCCGGATAGGATATGACTTCTCAACGAAGTTCGTTAAGGCGTCCTTCATCACTTGAGCAATGTGAGGACGAGGGTTGTCGTGCATCAGAGCCTCTCGGTGGTGATTCGGTGGCCGATTTTTCCTCAATTGCTGGTTGCAGATTTCGCAGTTACTCTGCGTAAGGGTCCGCACCTGGGAAATCTGCATAGTAGAACCTTTTTGCTGTAAACGTTGCGTTTGGGCTGCGAGGAGGATGGTTCGGCAGGGTTGACCACGATTTTTTGCGTTTCGGGTTATGGTACCAGACCCATTTATCGTTGCCGGTTACGATCTTGTACAAAAAGACTGCTTCCTCTTCTGCCGGGCGATCAGTTAAAACTCGTGTCTCATGCCCTTCGCCCGGTTGTTTCTGTCAAGTTCTTTTGAATCTTCGGAGAGGAACGCTTCAAGATTTGTCTCTGAAAACTTCTTCCCCTAGCCCAGGCGCTCTCCATCGGTCGTGAACTGTTTGAACCAACGTTGACATTTCTTTCAGTTGTTGTAGCTCTGTGCAGAAAGCTTCCCAATGAGAGTAATGGACTTTGCAGTGTTGAATGTGCACCTTGTCGGGCTCCATTTCTGAGCAATTGATTCGGGAAGTAATGAACACAAATTTTTGAAATTACTCCTGAATTAAGATGCGCTCGTCTCCCCATATGTTGGAATTAGTTAAAGTCCAACAGCTAATTTACGAATTATGACTTTTTATAGACATTGACAGGATGCGTACATTTTTGGGACACCTTGTATAATTTTAAAACTTCTCATTTCGATATCCTGAATAGAAACAATCCGGACTAGTTCTGAGCTCTTATGGGTCCTTAGGCGTCGCAGCTTATACCGGGTGGGCAAGAAATAACGTGAGGTGTTCAGAGCTCGCTAGCGGGAATTCTATTAGGCCAAATGCAGTACATTTTGGTGTATATACTTAGTGGAACATGCAGATTCGATTTCTGCAAAAAAAAAAAAAAAAATAGTACCAAAAGTCGCCATAGGGGGCGCTTATTTCAAGAAAACAATGAATACATTTGCATAAGCGCGTTCCGTGTTGAGGAATCTTGACAATAAAAGGCAAGGCTGAGGATTTCTCATCATTCACGAACGAATGGCCTGACGATGACGCTTACTCTGCCTGACCGGGCGTTCTTAGTCAAGTTGTTTTATCAGAAGAGCGACAATGCAAGTGCTGCCCTTCGTGAATTCCGGCGATTGAAAACGTTACGAAGAGGACCGATGAGCATAACTAACTTACGGAAAATGATTGAACGATTTGAATCTACCGGAATTCTAGGAGTGCAACCAGGCCGGGGACGCAAACGAATCAGGCAGCAACACGTTGAAGAAGTTGCAACTGCTGTTGTGGAACAGGAGATGACTACTGTGCAAGGTACCAGCAGTGCACCTGCAACAGCACGCCTGCAATAGATATCCCATATTCGACGGTGAGGAAAACATTGCATAAGATATTGACATTTTATCCCTATAAACTCACACTTGTTCAACAATTGCTTCCTGGAGATGAACGTACCCGAACTGACTTTTCTTTGAGATTTTTAGCACGTATGGAAGTGGATGATGCATGGCCATAGCAAATTTTATGGAGTGATGAGGCACATTTTTATTTGAATGGTGACATCAATACCCACAACTGCCGTATTTTGGTTGCATCAAATCCACATGTGTGTCTGCCAACTCCTATGCATTCACCGAAACTAACAGTATGGTGCGGCTTTACTGCTTCTTTCATCATCGGCCCGTACTTTTTTGAAGAAATCCGTCCCCGTGGACCGGTGACTTGTTCCGTCAATTCTGCCAGGTATGCCGATATGCTTGAGAATTTTGTGATACCACGATTGCAGGAAAAGGGTTGTCTGGATTCTACCATTTTTATGCAGGATGGTGCGCCACCGCACATCGGACGTCAGGTGCAGCAGATCTTGCGAGAACGTTTTTCAGACAACAGAATAATTAGTCGTGCATTTCCCATGGTATGGCCACCCAGGTCGCCTGATCTCAACCCTTGTGATTTTTGGTTATGGGGATATTTGAAAAGCCTTGTGTATCAAGCACATGTTCCTGACCTCTCAACCTTAAAGGATCAAATAACGTTACATATCAGACTAATTAATGCAGATATGCTGCGAGCTGCCGTAGAAAATGTCGTGTACCGCATGCAGCTATTGGAACAGCACACTGCTGGTCTTATTGAAACACATTTGGAATTAAAAATAAAACCTTGTTTATTGTTGTTACTAAAGTTGGTTTGTACGGTATTTGTTCATTTGACAATTAGGTATTCATTGTTTTCTTGAAATAAGCGCCCCCTATGGCGACTTTTGGTACTATGTTTTTTGTTTTTTTTTGCAGAAATCGAAACTGCATGTTCCACTAAGTATATACACCAAAATGTACTGCATTTGGCCTAATAGAATTCCCGCTAGCGAGCTCTGAACACCTCACGTTATTTCTTGCCCACCGGGTACCTTGACGTTGAGATAAAAATAAGGAAAGGAAATTCAAATACTGTACATACATCCCTTTTAATTACGGTGCTCTTATATAAGGATGGGTTCCTTATATAGCGAGCCTTTTGTAGAAAGTTGGCGGCGCTATTTATAGAGGGTCAGTGGGATATTATTAGCGGTGGACGGCGGCGTTTGTTCAGTTGTGAGGTATCATTAGAGTCGTCGGTGGACACAACGACTGTGCCATAAAAGACAGAAAAGAGGGTGAAGGTCCCTCGTGCCACCGTCGAGAGTCATTTATTGTCTGCCGCTTCTTTCTGAATTATTGTTTTTCTAGGAAGGTCAGCGTGTTAACCGAGCACTCGTTGAGGACGGTACCAGGGGCCCAGGATTTTCTCATATCCGTCATTTATAAAATTAAAACCCACTTTCATCATTAAGTTGTAAATCACTCGTTTCTAATGTCTGTATTTAGGGAGCAGCGAAGTCTAATGAAATGGTGACACGTCATAAAATAAACAAATGCTCTACGAATTAAAGAGAAAGTCGGGGATCATCATCATCATCATCATCGTCGTCGATTGATCAGTGCCGAGGAAGTTTTGGAAATTGAAGAAAGCAATTCTAGACTTTTAAATTTAGGAGGAAGTTTTTTTATTTATTTTCTGTTCATTTTAGAAGATTCACAAGGTGTTGTATAGTTTATATCAGTAGCTGATGTAGTCAGTTGATGCAGTATTTCTTCTTTTCTTACATTGCATTAGTAAGATTTTAATTGTAAGCACTTTAATTATTATATTGGGTGTTCAAATAAGTTGCATGGTTTTTTTTGGTCAAGAAATGATATTAGGTCAAAATATTTACCATCGAAACATACATACATAGAATTTAGTTATCAATCCATTTTTTGATCTTATGAGAACTAAACCCTTTTCTAGAAAGGGCGCTCTGCAGGGATCTAAACACATGGTAATCTGATGGCATGATGTCTGGTAAATCTCTCTAGTCAAAGTGCATCTTTGAAGACCATTTCACATATGGTTGTAAGCGTTTTGCAGTGTCTCATCTGGGACCCATCCTTGCTTTTGAACATTACCATTGCATGTAGATGTTGAGATGTGTCATTGCTACGAAGGCAGCTCAGAAAGTAGTACCCGTGTACGCATATCGATGGCGCCACTGATCCAAATGAAGGCACACGATGCAGGTATCGATACCAATATCTTAGCTTTGCTGAGGTCGAATTTCGAGTTCATTTAGTGCGTGGTTTGAGTTTTGTGACGATTTAAAATGGAAGAAATCTATTTGCAAACGATGTAAAGTTTATTTCAATAAGGGTCGTGTAAATGAAAGCGAAAATTTGTGTGGGGGAAAAAAAGACGACGTGTAGGGTCGTAAGTTTTTGTTTTCAACAATTGCGAAACCCCACGTACAAATTGAACAATAGTTTGCAATTGTTGCATCACGTGAGAAAGAACGATAGCTCGCGCTTCGAAGCTCTGCGCAGGATCGCTTCGTCCAAACAACAAAATGAAGTCAACGAAACAGGAATAGAGAGCAGTAATTCGTTTTTTGACATGTGAAGGAGTTTCAGTTTCTGAAATTCATCGTCGTATGCAGAACGTCTATGGAAACGACAGCCTAACCTTCACTCGTGTTTGGGCATGGAGCAAGAGGTTTTCGGAGGGACGGTCATCATTGCAAGATGATCAATGACCTAGACAAGCAAATCGCGCCATCACGGATGATTCCAAAGCCAAAATTGACGCTGTCTTAAAGGAAAACAGAAGAGTGATAATCGATGTCGCGGTTGCCAGTTTTAGTCGTGGAACTGTTCACTCCATTACCAGAAACCATCTGCACTACAGAAAAATCTGTGCACAATGGGTCCCGCATCATTTGACATCAGAACAACTTGAAGTTCGAATGGCCATGTCCCTGCAACATTTGACTCGCCATGAACAGGAAGGAGAGAGTTTTCTCGACAGAATCGTTACAGGGGATGAAGCTTGGTGCTTTCATTTTCAGTCCGAAAGCAAACGTCAAAGTCGTCATTATGGGTCACCACCCCCGAACAAATCAAAAGCAATCTCAAACAGCACGACGAAGGTGATGTTGACTGTGTTTTTTGATCGCAAAGGCCCGATTTTACTGGACTTTCTTGAAAAAGGCACCACAGTTAACGCAGCACGATATGGGGAAACATTGAAGGCACTGAGGTTTATTGTTGTTTAAGTTAATAAGTACTGTAATAAGTTTCATGAATTGACTGGTGATTGTAGGGGGCCAGTCTATCACACGAATCTTCTGCTGTGCAAATCATTGTTGCAGAAGTTTGACCCTGTGCTTGGGGTCACCGTCCTGCTGGAACACAAAGTTCTTTCGTAGTCTAATCTTTTGTCGATATAGTGGCAAATTTCTTTCCAAGTTATCTTTGTGCACTTTATTCCATTTTCAAATAAGTTCAAATGTCCCAAGACCATTATACGACATACAAACCCACACCATTTGGCTTCCTTTACCTTTCTTGACAGTAGATTTGACGTTCTTGGTCTGGTCAGCTTCTACCTTTTTTCTCCAAACCCTTACCAGTTCATCCGCTCTAAACAAGTTCACCTTGTAAAGAAATAAAAAGTAACCAGATTGCCTGTGGATATGAAATCAGCAAAAACAAGACGCCACCGCTTTTCCACAACAAGGTTTATTCACCAACGTGGACGTTGTAATTGGTAGAGACGAGGGGGAGGGTAAGCTAACCTTTGGGGTATATAGGAAACCCTCGTTTGTGCCTGCTTACATCAGCAATAGCTCGACTCATTGCTTCACCCACAGTCGGTTCCTCTAGCCCGTATTTTTTGCTTCATCTCCGCATTTAACTTTGGTGCAGGCACGGTGGATTGTTTCTACTTTTTTCCTACTATGCATCGGTCCCTTCGTGAATTAGTGCATTTTGGTCTTTCCTGAATTGGTAAATCAGCCACTGTGCCAAACTTCTCATGCTTCTTGATGGATACTATTGTTGACACTTTCAAATCAAGTTGTTTGGCAATTTTCTTATATCGATTTCGGAAGTGTATAACTTTTTTCCTGATATCCCTACTCAGTCGCTTTCCTGTCATCTTATTTAAAATAAATAATCAATATTTGATGTTCTGTTATTTTCTAATAGAATATAGATTCTATATTTACCTTTATTCACATTTAACCCTTTCCAGCCCAAATTATCTGAGCTTTAAATAAAAAATTTTTCTTCAGTTATAACTTCTTTTAATGTTCGAAATAACATAAAAAAATTGATTTCCCAAATTTTTCATGTCTCATGAGAGAGATATTTTAGTGGGTCCATATGGACCCAGTGGGAGTATGAGGTTGTATGTTCCACTGCCTCCACATGTACCTACTATATTAAAAACCAACACAATTTTTTTACTTACATATATTATTTATTTTTTGTTGTAAATACTTAACAATAATGCTAATAAATTAATTAAAACCATCATTTCTCATGAAAACATAATGCTACACCACAATTCTTTTTTTCATGGAAACATAATGCTACACCACATTTTTTACACCTAACTCGTGATAGTAGAATATCTTTAATTTCATGTATAATGTATAATGTATACTGAGGAAAATTGTTACTAAAAGAACAGAGAGGGAGGGAGATAAAGAGAAACAGAGAGGGACCATGCTACGAAGTGCTATTCGCAGCTACTCATCAAGAGATGCTGCAGTAACATGCTCCGTCATTCAGCCATCATTTCCCACTGGGTCCATATGGACCCCGCTAATACTAACCCTCTCGCACAGAAAATAATATACAAACATTAACTTATAAAAAAATATTATAACTCTCCAACACATAAATTAACTCCAAAAATTTTTTAAATAGCAAAAATCATTAACTTACCTCAGAATTAATGAAAATCAAAAGTGATGGAATGCTTTGTGCTGACTCTGTGGAGATACATAAGAAAGAGCGCGAAAAAAAGACCATGTGTGGAGACTACAGAGCTGATGACGCCATCTAGTGATATAATAACATACTTATTAACTAAATATGTCAATTTAGCTCAGTTGGCCATTGTGGGTTGCTTTTAAATACGAAGCAGTTCTTAGGGGTCCATATGAACCCACTGGGCTGGAAAGGGTTAAACGAACCTGAATATCGAAAATATAACGTATAATGTCAATTAAAATATGTAACTGTACGGATGTGATGACTTTTTGTGTGTTTTTTTTTTAGAAAAAATTTTAATATGCAGTTTTTAAGGAAGAACAAGGGGTGTTCAGAATATATCCAGGAAGAAATGACTTTATTTTCAGCAATATTTTACTTATTATTGCAAATTTTGACAAAAATTGCAAGGGTAGGAAGACTTTTTTACAGACTGTATGCTCCTTTGGCAGCCTGTATTGCAGGGAGGGACTCAGTAAGGTGATGGAGTATTTCTAAGACACTTGTAACCATGCAGACCGTTTTCCACATGTTGGAACGACATATCCGACAGCAAGATCCCCTTCCAACAAACATCCGAGAACGAAGGGTAGTTCCGGTGAACGCCTGGTCTTCCACGGACTTACAAGTGCTGCTACACCTTATTGACTTTATGCCGACCCGCATACATACTGTAATTTTGACCAATAAAACATTAAACAGATGTTTCTAATTGATTGGCCTTTGTGTGTTGTAGACTATTTGTCCGAAGCGGTACTTGAACAGTATTCGTCCAGTTTATTCAAGTCTTCTGTTATTGGGACAGAAAACTTTTAGTGGGAATATCCCTGGCCAAAGCCAAGATAAATGGTTCATTACAAAAAACAGTTTTGAAGAACTTGATGAAAACAAGATGAAAACATTGAAGTAAATACTTTGAAGTTCGCCTGTATTTTTTGTGAACAAAACGAAACCACAGTTTCCCGTCAAGAGAAATAGCGCCAATAAAAATAAAAAAATCCTTGGAGAAACAGTAAGGGGGGGGGGGGGCTTATTTGCACGCAAATCGTTTCTTTAAATTTGCTAAATTTCTTGTTTTACGATTTTCTTCTTAATGATCTCCTGTTTTTTCTTCCCACTCGGTTAAGATGTAAGTATTTGACCTTCGTGGATTTTATTCATTTTTAAGCGTGTTTCATTTTACTAATGAGTGCTATAAATACAACTTCGCATGCACTGTGGCTTTAAATAAAGCGCTTAGGACGCACGATTTATTCGAGAAAAACAAATGAACCCCCCCGTCCTCATAATAAACATTACTTAACCTTTTATGCACGTTATTTTAAACAGCATTTAGTCTAGACGTCCCTCTTAATAAATTCGTATCCCTATAATGGTCATTTTAATACTTTTTAAAATGTACGATGTACGTAGAGTTTTAGATAATAAGGAATGGCAACTTCAGTTAGTTTAAATTAATTTTATTAAATAATCTGGTAAGTTGAATTAGTAAACAGATTAAACAGTTTCAGAAAGAGAAAAAATGGCTATCTACAGGGTGGCCCAAAACCTACCTACCAAGATTAAATGCCAATTTCTTCGCTGTGTCATAAATGGTTATTTTTCTTTCGTCATATTCAGTTGTCCCCTAAGTCACTTTGTTACTCACAAGGAGACTCCAAGTACTCGCACTCGCCGATTTTGATATACACCATATTGCCATTAATGACCGGACACTTTCGATTTTAGAGGTTTTATCGAATATCTAGAAAAATACTTGATGAATTATCCTGAAATTTCAGGGGTGTAAAAAGGATGTTACACCTCATATATTTCAGCGAAGGTTTTCTCCCGAAAGCAAATAGGGGACCAGCAAAGAAGTGAACCAAAAAAAAATGTTTGGAATCGCCCTGTAAAAAAATAATGCTTGAAATGCATTGTAGCTGTAGCATATGCTTAAGAGGCTTGTTTTACTTTTCTGTGTTTATTTGTATGAGAATAGCACGTATATTCATGGAGATATTAAAAAGGTCGAAATGTTTTCGTAAGTTTTTTGTTTATAACACGCAAGATTTTCAACCCAATGCAATGCCATTTACAGAAAACTTGACAAACTACAGTACAGACAACACCCTGCAATCAGAATAGAAAAATATTAAATATTTGATGAAATGCAGGTATTGGACATTGAAACTGAAACACCTTCGCAAATAGCACTGGATACCCCCAGGGCTGAATAGAACCTTCTGCTAGGTAAATTAATCGTATGCATATCAATGAATCACGTGTCCGAGTTCTTGGTAGTCACTCCAGTAGAAAAGTTCGATAGTAAGCTTCAAATTGTCTGTGCAGAGCGCTATAATGGGAGACATATCCGACTTCAAAAGAGGGCAGATTGTTGGGGCGCGTCTAGCAGGTGCATCTGTGTCCAAAACTGCCACACTTTGTGATGTCTCACGTGCTACGGTATCCAGGGTGGTGTGTGCATATGAACAGGAAGGACGAACCACGTGCAGGAGGAGCAACTGCAGGGGAAATCGGAAGTTGTCGGAAAGAGACGTCAGGACATTGACCAGGATTGTTGCACGAAAGTGGAAAACCACCGCAGCAGAAATCACCGCAGAAATGAATACACATTTCCAGGAACCTGTGTGCACGAATACAATCCGTAGTTACTTGCATAAATCCAACATCCATGGCAGGGTTGCTATACCGAAGCCTTTCATCAGTAGTACAAATGCCTCCAAGCGGGTTCAGTGGTACCGGACGCATAAAACTGGACGTTGGATGACCTCAAACGCGTCATATTCTCGGATGAGTCCAGCTACACTGTCTTCCAAACAACAGGGAGGGTATTCGTCTGGAGGAGCCCCTCTGATGCCTACAACCCAGACTGCTTGGCACCCACAGTCAAACACGGAGGTGGATCAGTAATGGTTTGGGGTGCAATATCATGGTACACATTGGGTCCGCTAATTGTTCTCGGGGGACGTATCACTGCCAAGGACTATAAGACCATTTTGGAGGACCATTTACACCCTATGGTTCAAACACTCTTCCCAGACGGTGGTGCAGTGTTCCAGGATGATAACTGCCCCATTCATACTGCAAAAATTGTCGCAGAGTGGTTTGATGAGCATGACAATGAGCTTCGGCATCTGCCGTGGGCCGCTCAATCGCCGGATCTCAACATTATCGAGCCTGTGTGGGGTATCTTAGAGGATCGAGTGAGGAAACATTTCCCCTCACTGCGTACACGTGCTGAACTTGCAACTGTGCTTCAAGAGGAATGGCTACAAATTCCTCTGCAAACTGTGCAGGACCTCTACCGATCCTTTCCAAGACGTGTTGCTGCTGTGCTGGCTGCCCACGGTGCCCCAACACCTTATTAAATAAAGATTTTGGATTTCTACCAGGTGTTTCAGTTTCAATGTCCAATACCTGTATGAGCATTTTTACTAAATAATGTTTAATTGCGCATGCGTTACCAAATTGCCTTTTGCATAATTTATTAGCCAAATGTATAGAGCTACTCTTATAAAAAGCCCAAGCAAACATCGTGAAAATTGAGAAAGATATCGCCGATTGAATGAGTTGAATTTCAGTTGCTCTCAAAAATAAACAAAACGATAAGGGGCTTTCTCCAAACTTTTATTTTTGGATCGGACACCAGTATCAACTTCTTCTCCTTACGCTGACATGAAAAAATATTGACTTCATATTGACTTCATATCAGCGTAAGGAGAAGAAATTGATACTGGTGTCCGATCCAAAAATAAAAGTTTGGAGAAAGCCCATACCATGATACTGCTTCCTCCAAACTTTTTGCCTCCATACCAAGTAATCAGGCATAAAGCGTTTTCCGGACGTTCGCCAGACAATGTAGTGGAATTCGAGAATTTGAAAAAACAACATCGAAGCACGTCGGAAAAGAAAAATCTGATCAATATGAAATTTGGTATGCACTTTCCTCTATGCCGAGGATGTAAATAGTTAAATTTCTCTGACAAATGAAAATTTCCTGTTCTCATATAGATTGTATTTGGTAGTAACATACATCCAATTACTACTACTGTTATGGGCTATGATTCCATGTCCTACAGCACCATATCACGCTTAGTTATCGTACGTACAATATCAACAGCCAAACAATATGTGAATAACAATCCGCTACTTTTCATGCCACGCGTCTGATAACAAGAAAATGTTCGACCTCTATGATGTGGATTTCTTTGGAATACCTCCGTGCTATTCAAACTTTCCTTGGCGAGAAAGGCCCCGGACCTTTTGCCAAAATCGACATGGCCAGTTTTCTGTTTCAGATATCACAAAATATTAGATGAGTAGAACTTGCAGAACACCTGGCTAAATCTTATGAATTGGTAGTGGCACGTATCGCGGTCGGAGAAGGATTTAAAAGATCAACGTATTGACTGTAATTATCTTTGCTTTGCAGATGTTAAATCAGTAACTATAATTTATGCTATCCACTTTATAATAATTTCATTTTCTATACGTGTATATTACATATTAATAAAAAAAAAACGTGTAAATTCAAGCAAAGTATTATGAGAAAGTTAACTAATAAGAAAATTACCCATATTTCGTATTTTTATTTACGATAAAATATTTAAAAATTGCATCAACACTTTTGGATAGTTTTTCTCAGTATTAGTTATAGTCCCGATGTGATCTTAACTCTCCAGAAGTGGCGCGGGTGTTTATAACACGGGTGGTGGCGCGCGGTCTGTGAGACCGCATTTTGAAACTACTTTTTTTTAATGTTTAAAAATGAAATTCATGAATATTTTTTTTATCTATCACTTAATTTACCTCATTATTAATAGAACACCTCAAAAAACGTTTCAATATAATCTAAAAAAACGTAACTTTTAGAAACAAATTTTAAAAAACCCTTCTTTTCCCGTCCAAATTAGACATGAATATTTCAGGAAAGGCATTTATAAAAATAAAATAGTTGATAATTGATAATTTGCATTATTTTTACTTTTCATACATATATACTTTCTTATATAAAAGAAAACCATTATAAAAATGAATAATAGCAATCATATCTCAGAGAATAAAAATGCCTAATTTTTTATTATAATTATTATAATTTTTTTTATTATTATTTTCTCGATGTTCAAAATTATTTTATTCAAAACTAGTATAAACAGAGGTTAAATATATGTGAAATTATATTTATAGAAGAGTTTAATGTTCTTGAAATTCAGAAAACAGCATTAGTATACTTGCATTATTATTTGCGTTTCGCTCCAAATATTTGTTTTCAAATAAAAGTTTCTAAGTAGGAAAATATTAATAAACAAAAAATATATTGGAAATTAACTGAAGAATATGTTTAGGTAATAAAAAATTAAAAAGAAGGAAAAAAAATGACTTTAGACCAATTTATTTTAGTAACGTAGTTGGTAGCGCGCGGTCCCTGGGACCGTACGTCCTATAAATGTGAATCAAGGGAAGAAATCGTGGATTTTGACATACTGACTTCTAGAAGGGCCCAAGTTGGGAGAATACAGAAGCGGTCATTTGTTTTTTTTAAATTCATAAGATGATATTCACAAAAATGTAGTGATGCGGTCCCTGAGACCGCGCTGCATCTTTGGAGTGTTAATAAGCAGTATCTACTAGATTAACATTAGACCCGCTTCTAAAAGGTGGCTTCAGAGGCGGTCATCGTATGAAGTTTTTACGTTGCTTTTTGTTCTCCTTCATTTTAGATACAGCTTCGAAAATTCTGTAAGCCTCAGAATTTCTGTAAGTGGATTTTCCGGTGCGTACGCTCTTCGACTTTTTTGTAAATTGAATGCTTTGGAATAGAAATAAGACCAGAAGAAAATTAAAATTCAACTCTCGATTTAAGGTTAAATTAAAAAAAGAAAAGGCCTCATTTTGTGTGTTACTTGGATTGAGATGATTAATGATTCTATGTAGAGTGGTTTTACGTCGACTTCACTGAACATTTTACTATGGGGCTGGCCTTTTATGTTGTTTTTTTTTCCCCGCTGGTCTACTTTTAATTGCAGAAGGACCTTGACTCTTTTGCAATCGAAAATTTAATTTTCTTTTGCTGAAGGGAAAAGTTAAACGTTGAAATGGGTAATAGATAAATCACGGTCGACTGCTTCTCCTCCTCATCCTTTTTTTTTTAATTTTGTAAATTTGTTTTACTTGCTTAAAAAAAGAGGGGGAAAGAGTCATTTTCTTTAAATTTAAAAATAGGTTGCTACCGACGAGTTATAACGTAGATGTTTTCATTATGGAGTATTTACGAAAAATAGAAAACCTTCCTACAAATTTTTTAATTTGCTTTTAAATATACACTGTCATATCAATGAATTATGACCAGCACCCCTTCAAAGGCACACGCATGGTTCGCCCCAACAAGGATTACCCATTGCAAAATTTGCTTAACAGGCTGAGGAAGCTTTAAAGCTGGTGCATCAAACGGCAGGTGCACGAGCCTCAAGATGGGTAAACGTCCGGATTTAACGGACATCCAAAAAGGGATGATAATAGGCTATCGCAGCAAGGGTGGCACCATCTCCGAAACGGCTCCGCGATTTGTGAACTGCTCACGGTCCGCTGTAGTGAAGGCGTACAAAGAGTGGACAGCAGGGACAGAAATCGCGTCCCAACGCCATCACTGTAAAGGGTTACGAATCATCGACCGACGGGGTGAGCGGCGCCCACGACGACTCGTAAAAGGTGACAGGAGAGCCACACAGTCCATCGACTGGCCACCAGATTCAACAGTGGTGCCAATAGACGTGTATCCGACATTACCGTTGAACGCATCTTGCTACGGACGGGCTGAACAGTCGACGCATGTTTGCTGAGGGCTAAAGTCGCACGTGAGCACCGTCATTGGACCACACACGAGTGGGCTAAGGTCGCCTTCTCCGATGAGTCAAGGTTTTTGCTCCATAAGATTGACGGGCGATGGCGAGTGCGTCGTGAACGCCATGAAAAGAGACTGCAGGAGGCTATTGTGGGCCGGAAACAGGCTGGTGGGGCTATCTGTCATTCGTAGCGGACCAGGTGCACCCGTACATGCTCACGATGTTCCCCTAATGTGATGGTGTGTTCCAGCAGGACAATATACCCTGCCACAAGGCACGTCTCCTTCTGGATTGGTTCGAGGAACACTCTACTGACTTTCGAGTGCTCTCTTGGCCCGGTAATTCGCCGGACGTCAATCCAATCGAACATCTGTGGGAGCACCTTGATCGCCATGTACGGCAGCTGGACCCTCCACCTATGACTCTCGAAGCTCTGTGGACAGCGCTTCAAGCGGAGTGGACTGCCATACCATCGGACACATACCGCGCACTTCTTGCGTCCATGCCACGACGCCTAGCAGCAGTTATAGCGGCGAAGGGTGGCTGCTGCCATTACTAAGCGGGTTGTCATAATTCAGTGATATGACAGTGTATGTGATCATGTTCTTTTTAATGGTAGTTCATTTTTATTTTATTTATCATTTCCCGCTTTTTTAATTTTAAAAATTATTATTTGAAATTTTCATGACTTTTCTGTTTGTTTGTTGTTTGGGCCAAATCTTTCAGTTTTCTTTGGGCGAGTTTTCTTCTACTTCCCGTTGTTCAAATGACTCCAAATTTGGCACATTTGATTCATTCTGTGACAAGACAGTTCAGTATAAAAATTTTCAAAAAGAATTAAAACTTGTTTTCGTCCTCTAGGCAGGGTTATCCCTTCAGGTGTTTACGCGGAAAATACTTGTCCAGAAACTGGCATCATCTCTCACGTATATAAAAAGGATTTATTTGCAGTGGTGGATGAATACTTGTATGCCTGTGGTGAATGGATTAAAGAGGTTAATATAATAGAAAGGTAATAAACAATAATATACTCAATTTAACACCTCTACAATTGGATTCATCACTGGAGTGAATATGGCCTTACTTCTGCTGTGCACTTCTGAAACGGACCTTTTTTTTTTTTTTGGTCTTGTAGATCGGATCTATTTTTCTTGGTAAGGTACGGCCACACAGAGCGCTACGCGACGGTCGCGATGGGCAAAATAGGGTGGCCACACAGAACGCCACGCGACGGATGCTATTTTCGCTCCGATTTGAAGATTTACGTAAAGAAACAATGTTTATTACAATTATAATTATGCCAAATGTTTTTTTTTCTTTCATAGTATTTCGGGACGATATGGACTGAGGCGTTACAATGCCAAATATTAAGATAAAGGAATAACTTGCTTTGATTTTTGTTCCTGAAGTATATTTTGAAAAATACAGGAATAAACGATGAAACTAGATGGTTTGCTATCTATGTAAAGCCATTACTTTTTATTCTTTTGTATTTATTTGCTCAGAAACGCCATAGTCGTAGCATAGTCACATGATTGAAATCACCGAAAGCAAAAAAATAAGATGCGTCCATACAAACCGCGACGGGCGCAATGGACGGGACGGCCGCTACGCGTCCAAAAATTTGCGCCTCTACTCACATTGTAAGTGGCCACACAGAGCTGCGGCGCTACGGACGCGACGTTTTGGACGTTTGGACGCGTCGAGGAGGGTTTTGTTTGCACAAATATTTTCTGGACGTTCAAAACGTCCGTCGTGGACGGGCATTCGTAGTAGAAAAACAATGGTGATATGCTCATCGCCTGCAGCTTCGGTGATTTCAATCGCGTGAATATTCTACGATTATGGCGTTTTTAGAGCAAATGAATACATGTTTCTTGGAAAAAAATAATTATAAAGTTAAATAAATACAAATGCATAATTCATTAAAAGAAGTATAAACAAAAGAATAAAAAATAGTGGCTTTACATAGACAGCAAACCAACGAGATTGGAAAATATACTTTGAAAAAGACAGGAACAAAAACCAAAACAATTAATCTATGGTATTATAAAGCCTCTGTCCATATCGTTCCGAAATAACTATGAATAAAAAACATATTGCATAATTATACCGTAGTTATATCGTAATATTAATAATTAATTACAATAATTACAGCATAGATATTAATTATATTAGTTCATTATAATTGTAATGAACATTATTTCTTATAAATTTATCCTCTCTTTACGTAAATCTTCTAATAAGCAATAAAACAAAAGGAGTTTAACAAATCGGAGCGAACATAGCATCCGTCGCATCGGCTCGGGGTAGCTGTAGGTTTAGCTGCAGGCGATAAACACATCACCATTGCTCATGCGCATCCAAGTCGGACGTTTTGGACGTCCAGAAAATATTTGCGCAAATAAAACGTCCAGAACGTCGCGTCCGTAGCTGTGTGTAGCCACTTACATAGAGAATAGCGCATATTTTTGGACGCGTAGCGTCCGTCCTACCCGCTGTGTGTGGCCGTAGTTGTAGGATGAATATTAATTACAACATGAAAGTTTCCAGGCAGACTAAAGAGCATAAAATAAAATAGAGTAAAAAAAATTTCTTAGAAACAATATTTTTGTTTCAAATTTAAAAAACATATAATAAAAAGAAGATAATAATATATACATTTAATTAAATGATTCCATTTATTCAATGAGCGCCCGAGCCGTTTTATTTCTATTCACAAGAAAATATTTAGTAAAGAAGAATTATTTTCTACTTTTTAGTGCATTTTTTGTTATTTATTTTATTTAGGTGAATAAACTCTTGCTTTTAAGACGAGAGAAGAAACATTCACGCTATCTTAAAGAGATATTCCATTACGTCTTATTTATTTTATTTAATTTACGACATTGATACGTAGAATCCAATTATAAAAACAAGTTAACAAATTCCCAATTAAATATATCAAGAATGCGCGAATAGACCGATAGTTTTAAGTAATAAATTTAAGCATTTTATACTTGAGGGCACGTTTTAGATACTTAATTCCTGATTGTTGAGTTTTGTTTGTTCCAGCGAGGTAGTTTATGATTATTATCCAAGGTAAATATTCTAAATTTTCTTAGGTTTAATAATCCAGATTATTTGTATCATTTTTATAGAGTTTTAATAAAATTGTTCCGACGAAAGCAGACGTTCTGGAACGAACGTGGTCAAGAAGATTGTCAGTTATCAGTGATGGTAATGATGAATCGGAGTGTTCTGTAAAGTGTGATTGTAGAATCAGATGTCGATTTGCAAAATTGGTTATGGTAAGAGCTAAATCGGTTGGTGTTAAAATAAAATTTTTGGATTTACTAATATTGTGATACCGGATAAGCCAGACTGGGAAAGAAAACATCTCGGGAGGGAATTAACCTTCGTGTCTCGCACCTGCCAAGAGTGAGATTGATGAGCTAGAATAAAAGTTAAAATACGGATATAATTTAGTAAAAATGGTAAAAGTATTACAAAATTTGATAGCCGGGCTATGAATATCAGTATTGAAATGACGCCTTGTAATTTCAACTGAAATGTAAAATCGGCATATTTTATATGAGTATAGAGTATTGTAAAAAAAAACAAAAAAAAACTGTGTTTTAAAAGTATTGTAATTCTAATACCAGTTAAGGAAAGCGAATTTGGAGAATGAATATCATCAGAAAACAGTTTAATTTAATAAATTTTTTTATTTAAACCGTCTAGATTGGGAAAAGCTTCAGCTAAAAAATTATCCAATTTGGAGATTCTACTGTATGAAAATATTATGTAGAAAAACTGTATTTTAGAAAACAAATAATGCTTTGAATAACTAAACCAGTGTTTCCTAAACTGTGGTTCGCGAAATCTTTCAAAGGGTTCGCCAAAATATTCCATAATGTCGGATTATTCTAGTATATGCAAGTCGGTGGTTCGCTCAACTCACATCTTTGTGAAAGGGATTCGCGAGTCGAAAAAGTTTGGGAATCGCTGAACTAAACGAACACGGGCAGGTGTATGGATATTTTACGTAAATAAATAAATGAGTTGTAAAGCTTAACATAGATATTTACAAATCTGTTTACAGGAATGAAATTGTTAGAAAATGCTCATATTATTTGATATATCACACGACCCCCTTTCCATTTAAAAAAATTGACTTAGATTCAAGATGGCCGATTTCAAGATGGCGGCCATGTTCTGTATATACCACCTCACCCATACCTTACTGGAATATTCAGATTTCCCAATTCCTGCAAGGTTTTCGAAAAAAACAGGGTGTACTGCGACTTTTGACTCACCCTGTATAGACATTTTCTAAAACGAAGCAACACGATCAGCCTTATTAAAACAAACAGAAGTAATATTTTGCAAAGTGTTATTTAATCTTTTCCGTTCATGTTTGCTAATTACTGGTTTCGAACGTTCATTGGAATTTCTCTCTTTAGACTCTCGATCAAGTCGGCCGCTTTTAAAGGTTGTGCCAATATAGATATATTTTATTTGTAAACAAATTAAGTTGAATGTCCATCCGCTCCAAATTAGCTTTTTATTTTGTTGATTTTAAAAATAAAAGGGTACAATTTTATTGATGTTAATTTCGGAGTTAATACTCAAGATTTTCCCATTTACCTCGCTGCTGGGGAGCATAAATGAAATAATAATAATAATAAAAGAGGATGAATAAATATGAAATGAAAATGAGGAGATTAAAATTGGTTGAAGAGTGATGACCGGCTTTGATTTTCCTCTTTCTTCTACAAACCGTTCATCTCGTGCGGAATTTAATTCGTTGCGAACTATAGACAGAACCATAAAAATCGTTTTGTGTTTTGAGTCGTGATTGTTGACGAGCAATAAAATGCTAATGCAATGTTTGGCGGAGGGAAAGAAATAAAATGAATTTAAAAAAAAAAGAAGAAGAAGAAGAAGAAGGCTACCGCTGGCTAAGAATTGCTAATTTTCTCTTTGCGGATTGACCAATGCGAAGCCGTTCTCTCAAATGTTAATAGAATCTACCCTTCTTCATCTCCATATTTTCCACATTCATTTATACGAATAAGGATAATTGGTAAATTTTTTTTTTCCTGTTATCGACAAATCTAAGTGCTATTAAATATTTTATCTAACGAGTAATAGTAGCGACATGATTTCGTCTTCTTTTTATATCTTTGGAATTGACTTGATAATTTTCACTTATGCATTTAAATTATTGTATAATTTGTCGCCGATTTTATGATTGTGCTTAAATCGTTTATAAAGAAGTGTTTATGGTTACAGCCTCCATTATTATAGCATTTATCTTTTCGTTACGACCTGTTATTGGTGCTGACGAGAGATTTTTAAACGTGAAAATGCTCGATATTGATTTTAGTACAAACATAAAGAAGTTAAATGTTTATTATTTTTAATTAAATTTAATCGAAAAGAAATAGATGTTGAGCGATAAATGTAGATTTATTATA
Source organism: Rhysida immarginata (assembly GCA_023313115.1). NCBI lineage: Eukaryota > Metazoa > Arthropoda > Chilopoda > Scolopendromorpha > Scolopendridae > Rhysida > Rhysida immarginata. The sequence goes on from JAHWFO010103031.1 coordinate 466,019, forward strand.
TCGTTCATTTCGGATTAATGAAGCAATGTCAGTATAAATCTTGAAACGTAATTTTATTTATATAATCATTTTTATCTGGCGGCATTGTTATGAGGAATTGAGGAAAACATGGTTCTTAAGCTTAATTATTTTATTTGTATGCTAGAGACCATTAAATTTTTCTGATATACAAGGTATTTCTGAATAGTCTGTACAAACTTTCAGGACATGTCCCAGGGACCAAAACAAGCAGAAAATATCATATGAACATGGGTCGAAAACGCTTCTTTCTAGAGTTATAACGGTTTGAAGTGTCCATGCAGTAGACGAAATTAACGTTAAAGCGTATAGGAGAATCTACTTCTACGGTATATTAAGACAATATACTTGCTATAGTAAATGCTTAAAACAGCCTCTTTTAGATTCCAAGGAAGCCTATGCATGTAGCCGCAAGGATTGGCGAACCCTTTGGAAATACTAGATGTATGACGGAGGAGTTGAAACATAGGCTACTGGGGCAGAATAAACAAAGAGTTTTCAAATACCCTCCGAAGAAGAAGTCCAATGGATTCATGTCAGATACTTTGAATTGTCGTAACTCTTCTTCTACCGCAGGACACTTTCAAACCGTTATAATTCTAGACAGAAGCGTTTTCGACCCCATGATATTTTCTGTTTGTTTTGGTCCCTGGAGCATTTCCTGAAAGTTTATACAGACCATCAGAAACACCCACGTCGGTTATTATGATCATGTTTGTTAAGCTTTTTTCCAAATCTAATAAATTATGTGGGGATTCCGTTACCCGTCACATAAACACGCCGTCAAAAGTAATGCATGTGAGCCTAGCCAAACTGCCGTCACGGAGAGAAGCTGCAAATGATCAAAAATGCAAACATGTCTAATGGTGCCAAGAAACTGTGGAGATCTAATTATGGTGAGAACTTGTAGAACTAAAAACCACACAATCCACATATTTGCATACCACGATTGTTCTCTTGGTTGTTAAGTTGGCGGTAGTCTCTGACGACTGTCGGGATCAATTGCTTCAAATCATTATCGAGTGTACTTACAACAAAACTCTAGTCCTTTTTTAAGTAGACCCAGTTTCTTGTTCATGGTTCCAGGTTGATGTTAGCTTTGTTGATTCGAGTGTACTTGTATGGGCGTCTTTTCGGTTCCTGTCGTCGGTCTACATGCTCCAGTTTGTCGAGTTTTTTCTTCAGTCGATTATATTTCAGTCCCCTTTAGTGGTAGCTACATTATGAATTTTATGAAGGATTCCATCTAACATAGCAGGGTGTAGGAGGGAATCAAGACGCACATACACGGGTTAGGTTTCAACCTCAAGTTCACTTAATTTGGCAAAAAATGATTTGTTTTACAAGTTCTCATAATGTCTACATTGACTTTAAAGAGAAATGATTATATATGGCGGAACACTTCTTCAGCGTATTTCCTTCTGAGTTCATGAAAATCATTTGCACTATGGCAAATCAACACGAAAACTAGAGCCACTTGGGAATTTATTATGAAGTAATGAGGATGGACGTAGCGTTCTTTTGGATATCCGGCTAAGATCTCCGCATGGAATACCGGATTCCGGCTCCAGCTGCACTATGCTGCCATTTAAAAGAAATTGTTATATAAAATAAGTTTATATTGTAAATGTCAATTTCTGTATACTTCATAGCAAAGCAACTAAATATTTTTCCTTCACTGGCAAATCGTCGACTCACTGGCATTAAGAGGATGATTCAAATGAACACCTTTAAAGGCTCAAACGCTTCTGCACGGAAACTGCGCGCACAGATTTCATCCGACAAAAGATGCGTGCGACAAGATTAGATACACTTGCGCGGAATTCATCCGACTGAACGTGATTATAACACAGGAAGCGGTCTACTTTTCTGTGGAAATAATGGGTCCCAATGCTTTGAAGAGGCATTGGAAGACTTCTATAATTAACTCTTCGTTGAAAGTTCTTAGTTCATGTTCAGCTCTCGCTTCGACTGAACAGGCCTCCATTTTTTTAATTTATTGTTATCGAAATTCGAAACTAAATGATGACGTGGTAGAAGCGAGCAATGTGATTGGTGGTTCGTTTGTTTCGTGCGGAAGAAAGTCGGACGAGTTGAAAGTCACGCGTATCGTTCGCATGAGTCGTCCGACTAGTTCGTAAAAGATGTTAAGTTGTCGCTGGAGTCGCGCACGACAATTTGTCGCGTGAAATCCGTGTAGATGTGTTTGAGCCTTTAGGCGCGATAAAAATATGTAACTTCCCTCGATTGGTCTGAAAGTTGGGAGTAGTGTTACTCTTTTTCTGAAGATTGACCGATAATTGAGAATACGATGCAAAAAAATGTCACACCACGGTCCAGCACCAAGAGGAACTTCCTTCTGGTATTCGTTTTTCGAACAGTAAATGCGCGAAACCCATCGAATTTTAAAAATAAACAGGGGCCCACGTTTTCTTAATCCAAACGCTTTTCGGTGATTATAATCTTTAGTGGATGGAAAATTTAAATAAACTGAAAACTCCAGTGTATTGCTACTTTGCAACATGGTAGAACAGTTTAACCTCTACTTTTACATCGAAATTTACCGACGACTGAAAGCTCACTGTTTCAAAGGTGCTGCACATGTCGGTCACTTACAACCATTACACGAGTGGACTAAGATGTTCCGAAGCAGCCAGAATTGAGTAACAGGCTCGTCGTGGAGCACCAGTTAGCGATATCAGAGCACATTACAGCGGTTGAAGCCATTGCGAAAAAGAATCGCCGCGCAAACTTGGATAACATGATACGGCACCTTATGTTAGTAGGCAAGCTGGGTGCTACGCGGAATTGACAGAACTTTCTGCAGCGCTTTGAAGCAGGAGGTCATCCTCTTTACACCGCTCGAAGAAGCGATGGGAGGCAGGGCTTTCAGGTTCGAGCAGGTGGTGCAGTAGCTGCACACTCGCCAAAAGAACTTTATAAAGGTATTAACGTATTTACGCTAGTAGCGTATTGAGCGGAATGTGGACTGCGTCAAAACCGATATTATTGTGTACTTTGAAAGATGGTTTTTCTTTTTTGAATCATCCTCGTACAAAATGACATTTGAGAAATATATTAGTAATTGCAAATTATATAATATTAACAATAATAAAGTTGTATGAACATGTAGAAGACTAAAATATCTTTGGCATAAGATGATGTTATAAAGTTCGTTTTAAAAATATGATATTAAGTGTTGGATAATCTTGACTTAAATAAAAGTTAGAATTTAGTTTATAGTTTTCATTTATTTTTTAAGCTAAATTTTTTCATCCTAAGAAAAGCAATTGGTTGGATAAATGAAGATTTTTTTTTTTTCCAAGGAAAAAATGTTAAGGATCCTTTGAGTGTGATGCTAAATTCTTGTTAAAGAAAGCAATAAAATTTTCATTTGTATTCATTAAGATGAATAATTTATGATCAGGGCGTGTTATTGTGATTTGATGGCGCGCTTTGGTTAATGAGTTGCTTGGAAGGTAGTGTTTAAAATACTAATCGAAATCTTTTACTAAGTTATACCATATATACAGATGTTTAATCGTTATAAGATGCTTACCGTATAGAGAGATTTTATCAAGTGATGGAAATATTAAAAATTGGTGTAAATAATGGAGTTCGCTGATATGCTGGCAAAAAACGAGAACGAATATGTTACTTACTGTATTATTGACCAATGTATTATTCTAATATCTCGCTGCAATTGATTAAAAAATGTTAAACCACTTTTGGTTGCCGTCCTTGAAGATCGGTTTATATTTTATGAATACTTTTAACTCATTCCTGCAAACAGACTTGAATTTCTACTTCGTTAATCACGTGGAAGAAAATGAGGCTATAGAGAATATGTATGATTGACGTATCATTGATATTGTATTTTTTTTCAGCGTCATTCTAAGAAAATAATTGTATCGATCTTGCAGAAAGAAATCTAAGCCTACCGGAAAAATTATAAAATTAATTTACATTTCGTTTGTTACAAGACGGGATTGAGAGCTTTGTATATTAAAGCAACAGAAACTTCATTCGGAATACTTTACGAATAAATAAATAAATGCTCCCTCTGTTCTAAAATACGGTATACATGTCAGTATTATTTTTGTATTGTTAATGTATACCATATTTTCGGACAGAGGGAGTAATTTTTACGTTCACAACACAAAAAAAATGTACCGGGGTAAGTAAAAAATAAGTTGTCGTATGCTTTTGTAGGTGAACGAGTAGAAAAGGTCAAGATTAAAATTGTTTTTATTTTATTTTATACGTTTAGATTTCGACATAATCACCAAAGTTATTCGAGCATTTGCTAAAGCACAAAACGAGTTTTACCATTTTTTGACGATAGAAAGTGGTGTCCTGCTCATCGTCACTGTAGATATTTCTTCATTTTGCCAGACATCTGAAAGCTCGAAGGTGCCACTTCAAGTGTGCTAGTCTAAAGGCCAGTTCATAATCCACTTTATCAGCTGACACTTCTGTGAGAGTTCAGCAACAATGCAGTGATAATGTTGTAACCAAGTCTTCCTCATCCCAACAATATAAGTCCATTGTTGCTAAAGACTCAGTTGAGAAGACTCACTTGAGAAAGTGATAATGAACTGGCCCTGAGTCTGTTGTGGGGCGGGCGACATGAGGCCTAACATTTTCGTGCAACAACTCCACTTCTCGTGTTTGACAAAACGAAGAAACATCTTCGGGACAGACGATTTTCCAGTGACGATGAAGTAATGAAATTGGTTAATGAGCTAGACACCACTTTCTATCGTCAGGGAATTGGAAAATCTCATTTTAGGCTATGACAAATGCTTAAATAATTTTGATGAGTATGTGGAGAAATGAAAGTATAGTGCCCAAATAAATAAAAAAAAAAGTCATTTTTACCTTGATCCGTTCACCTGCAAAGAATCGGGAAACTTATTTTTTGATTTAAGCTCGTAGTTATGTTTCTCGTATTCTTAAGTTCATATCGAATATTTTTCTTGAAAGTTTCGATCCGCGTTGTAGCCCAAAATTGGCTTTTTTAAGGGGTCTTGATAAGATAATGTTGAATATCCTGATTGTCTGATGTTTTCTTTTCTGAAGTAGATCTCATTCAAATGATTTGTTCTTCATGAATAACAATTCAAGTGAATATGAATTTCGAATTGACTGAAGTTCTTTTATAAGTGTAATTTTTTCGCCGTTTTTTGAATTATTTTCAGAGAGAAACCGGATAAATTATTATAAAGTCGAAAATGAAAATATAAACTTTAAGATTTTTCTTTTACGTTTATTTTAAACATTAAATGCATACAAAATTTGTTACATTTTATCTTTTTAAGAAGTGTTTTATGAATACATGATGCAATTACTAAAATACAGTTTCAGTTTTATGATTATGCGTTGTTGTTTTAGAGTATGCTAACAAAAGAGTCTTAATTGGAGAAAGTTAATGTCGATCGAGTTGTTTTTATAAAAGAATTTTCTTAATTCTTGCTATTTCTTTTTTTTTTTTTTTTTTTTTTAGATTAGTCTTTAACGCAAGTCTTGAAAGCTAATAGTTTTCACAGAAAGTTGCCTCCAACAAACTTGAGTTACACGTTAAAGTTTACGTTTATTAACATCAAAGAGAGACTTCTTTTACCAGCCTCCTTAAAGCTTGAAAATAGCAGTTTTAAACAGGAAGCGTGAAAAAAAAATTAAAAGTCAGTTATAAAGATGATCACGCGTTATCTCTTTTGCTATTATGTTTTAGTAAGTTAATATTGCGTTGTTATTCTTTTTTTTTTTTCAAATTGCCTTGGTGGATTTATATCTAAAAGATGTCGTATCAGCCTTGCGCTTAAAAAATTGTGAATTAATTTTTTTTTTTAGAAAAAATGATCTTGGGAGGTTAAAAAGGGAATAGAAATAAAGCAACTTTGATGTGAAATTTAATAATCTTTTAGGGTGTCTGATGGGAAATTTTGACTGCAAATACTTTATGATGCTTTTTTGTTAAATTAAAGACATACTCTGTCTTTAAAGTCTAAAGTTGATGTCGCCTTACAATTAGAAAAGCAACGAAGCTGTAGATACTTACAGTAATGACCTTTTCCCTTCAAATTAACCAAAAAAAGTTTGGAGGAGACCTCATCCTGCAGTGGATATTTGTTGGTTGTGAATGATATAGCAATAAAAAATGTTGTTGTTGTAAATAAAGTTAACTTAATTGCTTAATTAGCCATTTCAAAACATGCGGACCCTCTTGGCTTTTCCTAATATCTCATCGAGCAGGAGGACAATTTAATCTAATTGGTTTCCATTGATTTTCAAGTGTTTGTAGGCGCATTATAAATGACGTAATTATCGTGCTTGTCTTCATGCTTCTTGGAAAGGAATGTAGGAAAAGTATTGACGAATGAATGGTACTCTATTGAGAAGGGGTATTGGCCCTCTTGTTGTTCTTTCTTCGTTAATCTTGACTTGTTTAACAAATTGATGTTTGATTGCATTTAAAAGTCGTTGTAAATATAGATAGATTTCATAAAAGTAAAATAGAGCTCACTTTGATCGAGTTTGGTATCAATAAGCTAAAGAAAGCCCTCTTTGGACTCTTTAAAACTCTGGGTGACTTACTGGAATATTGTTGTACTGCATTTCTTAATGGTTTTATAAGTAGTGAAAATACTAATTCTGACTGCAAAATTGGAGTTGGCGTTATCCGACCTTATAATGTAATATGGCTGGACATAAGTATTTCCATTCGTTGATTTATAAAAATATTGCTCAGAAAATTCTTAGAAACTCTTGAATGGGTCACTCACCCCAACACAATCGTTTCAAAAAGAGTTTTTAACGTTGTTTCGTAATTTTTTTTTTAATTAATAAATATTTTCTCCAGTGAAACAATCGTTTTTCTTTTTTATGTATTTTTTTTTATTTCGGTCTTATAGATAATTAGTTTTCGCCTGAGCCATTTTAAGCTCAGCGTTTATGGAAACTTGATTACTGCATTCCTTCAAGTTGAACTTTTATGATTTTAAAGTTGCTCTATGAAACTTACTGGTATTGGCAAGTGTACGTTGTTTTTTTCCTCTCCTAGCGATTCTTTCCCATGTAGATTAAGAAATGGTTTTAGATTTTCTGTTCATTGTAGAATGATACTTACTACCGTTCAGTATAGCTAAGGTTTGCTCATAATTCATGTAACTTAGTCTATGGAAATGCAGCTAAATTTGTCTAAATTATTTAAACATCATTCCTTTAAAACTTCTTCTTGAAACTGGTAAGTTCTACCAGTTTTTTTTTATTTGAAAAAAACTTAAACATAAGCATCTTTAATGTCAATAGGTGACTTTAAACCAGCACCAAAAATTTCACTCAATATAATTTTACTCGTAAATTCTGTTTTAATGACGCACCAGGGCCGACTCAAATCGAGTCTCTTAAAGTTTTTTCCAGAAGTCTAGCCAAAGGGCGTGAAAATAATTCCATGAAACGAATAACGACTAGTTAATAAACTATCGGCCCTTTTTACTTCTTCAACTGGAAGTTAGTTGAGTCGTTAGGCAAAAAAGCTAACTAAAACCAGACAGGCTTTGGCATATTTTTACGACTTTAAAGCTCTAATCACCCACCCTCCCTGCTAATTCCAGAGAGTTCTTGGCGTCAGTAAATTTAAAGAGTGTCTCTTGTACTTCCTCAGTATACTTCAACAGGCGGACTACTGAAGGTTCATTTGCTGCTCTTGACACGAATAAACAGATTTTTGACTGTAAAACAGGCTGAGACTTTGCAATATTCATTTGAAATGAAAAGAAACCAACTAGTTTCACCTTTATTCTCCGGTCTATTCAAGGCAACAAAAAGAGGATAAACTGAAGTTTTGCAGATTGTGAAATCGTATTTGAATTTAAAATTATAATTTATTTTTTTGGTAGCTAAGATTGAATGCGTTAAAATTGGACGTGCGTGATCTTTTTTTTTTAATTTTAAATTCAAATTTGATTTTACAAATCTGTAAAAGTTCAACTTATTCTCTTTCGTTACCTTGAGAGAGCCGTGAAATAAAGGTGAAAGTGGCTGTTTACTTTAAATTTAAACTGTGTATTGTAAAGCCTCGATCTCCTTTATTGTTAAACAAGTACAAATGGACAGAAATCGCTTTTCTGTAGAAATGTATAATCTATAACGTTTTTAATATGTCGCTATTATAAATATTCTGAATTTTGCATAGCTCGAAAATTTTCCCATATCCATTTTATGAGAGTTTAAATACAGTGATAGCCAATAATTTACCACCTATATTGGCTTATGTTGTTTCTTACCAGAAATTCTTAACCAGTTACAAAAAAATTTACACCAATAAAATAATTAAATGTGAAATGATCCAGCAAATAACCACGCATGTTGAATTCAAAGTTGAAACAATGAGATTTTTTTAATTCTTTAGGTGACTTTCCTATGGATAAAAATTTAGTACCATATACAGAATAAATAAATAATACATCATAAAATCAGTATTTGGTTGGGTAACCAAAGCTTTTAAAACGGCTGTGCATGGATTCCACTAGACATTTACACCAAGCTTCTGGAATGTTGTTCCATGCTGCTTTGATGGTGTCGAGTAGTGTAAGAATACTATTGGGTTTTTTTCTTTAACAGCCCTTTTGACATTAATCCGTAGCATTTCTATGGGCTTCAAATCTGTTGACTGAGCAGGCCATTCTATGACTTTGATATGGTTTGTCTGTAACCAGTCATTCACAATTCTGTTGGTATGTTTCGGGTCGATATCGAGCTGGAATGACTAGGTAAAGGGCAGATTATCATCAGCACAAGGAAGCATAATGTCCTCAAGGATGGATTTGTAAACAAAAACAATGTATGATACGACCACCCATGCCAGGTAAAACAACCCCACCTCATCACACCTCCACGTTTCACGGTTGGCTGTAAACATTGTGGCTTGTATGTTTCATGTTTATTACGTCCGATGTAATTTCTGCCATCACATGCAAAGAGCTGTACCGACCATCAACACGTTTTTCCACTGTTGTGTTGTCCAGTTGAAATGGGTGCGAGCAAAAGCTAACCTAGCTTTCCTGTTCTTTAATGAAACTAGAGGTTTCTTTCGTGCCACTCGCCCCAAACAAATTAAACTGGTTTAATCGTACGAGAACTAATGCTAACGTGATGATGAGCAGACAATTCACCTTGAATCATTGTTGACGTTAAGGATCTGTTTTTTTTGGAGAGACAGTGAATGATACGGTCGATGTGCGGGGTTAGTTTTTTAGGTCTTCCTGGTCTTGAAATATCTCTGACTGAGCCAGTGTTGTTGTACCGCTGAATTCTACGTATACAACCTGATCTGCTGCAGTTAGCAATTTTGGCAATGGCATCAAATGTTAGTCCTTCATTGCTTAACCGTCTAATTTGTTTACAGAGATCTAGCGATATGTTTTGTCGTTTTCTCATGATTGTTGGTTAAAACATGTACAAGTGAAATTAAAATTGTTGCTTATACAATGTGTATATTAAAATACAACTAACTTACAATGCGGAACCCACGTTTAAGTCGCAAACACGTTAGGGTGCTAAATTTGTGTGCAGGCAATTACTTAAACACTCTGAAACATGCTCCCCTTTTCTTAGTGTTTCCTCCAAAATATATATATTTTTTAAAAATACTTTGTTTCAGACTGTCTCATTTATTTTGTAGCAGGGGTGGAATTAACTTTTGAGCCTTGAGTTTTCAGATATTGGCAATAGTTTTAGAGCCATTTGGTTGGTGCTAAATGTTTGATCACACTGTACGTCAAGACCCGTCTATTATTCTTTGGTAGCTAATTTTACGCAATAAGTAATTTTTATGCAGTTTTCTACCACCAAATCGTGATTTACCTCCTTTAGAATCGCTTTTATTACAGGTTGATCCTCTCTTCCAAATAAGTTTCAAAAAAATTAGATTTTTGTTATAATTTGTAACTTTTTTAAATAACATCCCACTACTTCATAAACAACATACAGGATGCTCCAATATTAACTATCATTTTCGTGAAATAGGACACATATCAAGGCTTAGATGCATCATTATGCATGTGGTTTTTATTTTGATTGTTTCATAATTATTGGACGATTCTGACACATAAAAAAGCAAAATCAGACGAAGAAATCCATTTTATTTAGAAAAATACAAGGCATTGATTTTATGCATGTTTCTAACGATGCCCGCTAACTCATCCGCAACATTACCGTTTTGTGTAAATTTCTCGTACAACTCTTTTACTGTATTCGATGCAGGCCGTTAGGAGTATCATTACGCTCACAATGTCACTCCGAAAAGATCGGTCCGACAAACACAAGTAAACGTACCAAAACAAATTCCTCCTTTCACACAGTAATCTCCTGCAAAAATAATTTTAATAACTGTCGCCGTTTGCCTACCGTTTCATTTTTAAAACCGTCAGTCCTTTTCAGGACACCTTGTAAATTATTAGTTTGAGACCTATTTACAAATCAGCCATTCATGGCGGTAAATGTCAATTCCTTATGCAACATGTTACCATTCGTCACTTTCTTCCAAAGCACTCCTAGCCGGAGTAATCTTGGAACGAATGATACGAGGGAGTATCAGAAAGTAACGCTATTTATTTTTTAACGGAGGAAACATGGTCGTTGTGTAAAAGTTAACATGAAGAAAACTGAGTACTCACAGATATGCACAGAATTGTCCTAAGCACGCGCACTACGTGCTATCAGTCTTTAAAAAAAATAGCCGCCGCTATCACATCGTCTGCAGTGGAAGAACAGCGAGCTCTTATAAGGTTTCTTTTCGCAAAAGGTAAGAAACCCGCGGAAATTAATTAGAAATTTACGGTGCCGACTGTCTGGAATATTCCAGTGTGTGCAAACTGTGTAAAATGTTTCAGGAAGAAAGAGTTAGACTTGCCGATAAACGGCGTTCTGGACGGCCTATGTCGACGGCAACTGCAGTCATTATCGAGGACATTAACAACACAATCAGAAAAAGCCGTCGTATTTCCTTGAGTGAAACGTTTCGCATATCCTGGGTTGCATGAAAAGCTTGGATACTGCAAAGTCCGTTCACGTTGGATTCCAAAAAGTCTGACACCACATCAGACCGGCAACATCTGCAGCAGTACAACCAGGAGGAAAATGCGTTTCTGAATGGCATTGTCACAAGCGATGAGTCCTTGGTCTTGCACATCACACCTGAATCTAAAACTGCAAGCATGGTATGGAAAAAATTCAATTTCTCCTTCAGCTCGGAAGATTATGCTTACAGTTTTTTGGGATATGCAAGGCATCCTACTTTTAGAGTTCCTGCCTCGTGGCTCAACCATTAACGTCGCTACCTATTGCGAAACGTTGACTAAACTGCGGCGTGCTATTCGAGATAAGCGACCAGAAAGAGGAAGCTATGTTCGACTTCTTCATGACAACGCACGCCCGCAAATGGCCAACGTCGTCCAAGCAAAACTGGTTCGTTTAGGTCGGGAGGTTCTGGATCACCCAACCTATAGTCCGGACTTAGCGCCCTCGGACTACCACCTCTTTGGTCCCATGTAGAGATTTCTGGGTGGTCAGAGGTCTGAAACTGACGAGGAATTCATATCTGCCGTGCGCCATTCGCTGTATTCACAGCCGACGGAGCTCTATGAGCAGGGTATACTGAAACTAGTACAGTGTTGGGATAAATGTCTAAATCGTCAAGGTGCCTATGTGGACAAGTTGATAAAGACATGTACTTTCAGTTGTTTATCTGTATGTTTTGTAATTTTCTTTGAAAAAAAATAAATGGTGTTACTTTTTGACATCTCCTCGACTATCTCTACGAATGCGAACGGCAGTGTTGCAAATGTAAAACTTAATATAAGCATCAACAGAAATAGGTGTGTATCTATTTATTTGAAATGTGGCTTATTTTACCCAAAAAATAGATAATAAATTTTGGGACGCCTTGTATATTTTAAACTCTTTAAACGACAGATTATTAGTTGGTAAACGAATGGTCCAAGAATATCGATGCATGTGGATTGCTTTAACGCTCTTGTTTGTACACTCTTGTGCAAAATAATTGAAAAAAACAGTGAATTAGTCTTTGTACAAAACTCATATATACGTACATTAGTGATTGTCATTGTTGATTTTAGGATCCCTGTACTATACTGAATCAACGCCTGAATAACCTTCTCCATAGTCGTACAGTCCACAGTACGGAGGCAAATTTTGCATATAGCCCACATATTCTCAATGGGATTTATCATGTACCTGTATTTGCTGTTCTTGCCATGAATTTCTTCATCATTTTATGTGTGTGAAAGGGAGCTGGTCCTGCTATAATATCCCAATATCTTCAGGATAGCTCTTTTCCAGCTCTGGAATAACTTTCTTTACGTGGAATCTCAATATATTGTGGCGAGCGCATCATTCTTTCTATTGGCTGCAGGCTTCCGACACCATCGTTCATTCGAAAACAGTAAATGTCATGAAAAAAGGTCTCCGAAAACATGTTTTGTTTCAATTAAGTCATGATGGATTTTTGCATTAAAAACGTAGAAAAAATGTAACATCATCAGTCCAAATAGTTAAGCGAATGATAATAAGTCGCACAAGACAACCGATTTCATGTTTTCTTATTACTGCATAAAATTTTGAGTACTGAAATTTCGTCTGTTACTTCGGAAATAAGTAATTAAGATCTCCTATCATAGGAAAGGTTTTTTCCTAAAGTTTTGCTTATATAAAATAACATGGCCGATAGGAATAGGTTTCTTCAACTTTGTTTTTTTCTTTTTGATTTTCAGTTGGGTTTTTTTTTTGTCATGTGTTTCCGCATTTCTTTACCCCGTTTTTTTTGGGGCAATTCTTGTAATAGTGAAGAATTTCCACGAAAATTTTATGAGATGGATGGAAGAAAGAAAGAGCCCGATGCAGAAAAATTGAAACCAAACAAAATATGATATAAATTTATTCGTCTCCTCAAAAGGGCCTGGGGAGATTACTGTTTATGTAGGAAATCCGTAGGAAACTATTAAGCATCTGTAGAAAACTTTAAAATACCGTAATCGGTTAATATTTGAAATGAATAAAGGCTCCTTTTATGAAATTAATAAAATTACTAACTTGTTAGGAATATTTATTTTTCGTTTTTAACTAATAATAATTAAAATATTCGTCGGCTTCGAGTGTCAAGGCGCTAACTATACCGTTAATTGGGTGTTGATTGGTGGTTACTGGAAATCAAAAAGCTCATCAACGGGAAACATATGGAATGTTTTCAATCCGAATTACAAAGACAGAGACTTACGAAAAGCGTCTTTAGAATATTGCCAAATAAATGAAATTTCCCAAATATAAGTGATGTAACAAAGAAAGTTAAAAATTTACGTTAGACATATAACTAGGAGCTTGTGAAGATTTCTAAAAGTAAACTTTCGTTTATTTCTTATCCAGGTTAAGATTTTCGTTGTATTTTGAATTGGTTTACAATTTTAAAAGCTAATTACTAATGGGGGCCTAACTTAAAGAAATCTTGATAAATCAGAAAACTTTTTTGTGAAAGGCAAGTTCTTACGTAATCCAAGTTAATTATGCGACATTGTTAAATAGGAAAGAAAAAATGTCTGATTATAGTTTCAAGTTTGAAGGGCTTGTTTCGAGTCGTATATAATCTTTAAGAAGGGGGAAAGAGTTTTAACGTAAAAGTAGGAAATTTACGGCCAACTATTGATAATAACTGCTTTTATCCGTATAGATTGGAAATTGAATATATAATTATGGCGTTAAGAAAACCACTTAGGTTGTAATTTAAGTTAGGAGGAAAATTTACATGTCTGATTTTGAGGTTTAGTTAATGATTAACTATGAAAAACCAGACGAGAAAACAAGACAAATTTTTACAAAAGTGTTTGATTGACAGCATAGTTGAACTGCACCTACTTATTTTAAAATTCGAAGTATTATATCATTTCTTTCCTCCTCGGTGGTGCGCTGTTCACATGTCACTTTTAAGGAATTTGCTTTTGGCTATGAGATACAATGGATAGCCAATTGGATAAGGTGCGATAGTAGGTATGTGGCCGGTGATGATGATTGCGGCATAAAATAATTTGTTGCGTCTATTGTTCATTTTCTTACGTAATGTCTCTGCATATTTAGAGTCTGCCGGCTTTTTTAAAATTTAAACTATTTTATGCTTCCGTCTTTGGCGTCGACAGCTGTTCGGTATTTATTGTTTTTATTTTTTAAAGTTTTTTTTTTTTTTTTTTTTTTTTTTTTTTTTTTTTTTTTTTTTTTTTAATACTTGTTAGATCCGGTCATAAAACTGGTTAAGCTTTCCAATTTGAAAGAAAGCATTATTTCTTCGAAGCACATTCAAGGTTTCAGGAATGGATTGTTTCGTTCATATTGCCCTTTCGTCATTATTAACCTTCTTTAAATTATACAGAAATTGTGCAGAAAAAGTTCAGCTTTGATATTGTTATTATCTTATTATCCCATTTTGTTGAATGTCAGTCTCCGGCTGGTTCTACTTCTGCGGTGATGATGATTATTGTTATTATTCAACCTAATGGCTGGCATAACTAATAAAGGTCCACGATTATTCGGGCGTTCTTTAGTCTGAGTCACATGTCATCAAGGACAGAAAAAAAAATTTCCCTATGATATTTACTTAATGTCCTGTTTTTGTAAGAGATGGCGCCACTAGGTATATCATAAATTCCGAGTTTGAAAGGCACTCTTCTACAATTGCAGTTTAATACTTTTTCGATTTCCTTGAGTAAATAAATTCCACTTTTAAATATAGTAATCTCTCCAAATATTGTCGTCCAGAAGAGGCGTTTGTTTTTATTAAAGAAGATAAAAAGTATATTAAAACGTGTACAATGAAATTTATTTTAATATTTGTGAGATTTTTAAACGATATTAGAATGAAGATCCAAGTAGAGTGAATTCAGTGTTTCTCGTAAAATGGGTCGAAACATAGGAAACCAAAATTTGCGAGATGAATATGAAAAAATTTCCGACAGACGGTTCGTTGATTTTTATGTGGAATAAAGTGGAGGGGAAAAGTGAAAGTTTGCAAAATACAGTAGGAAAGATGTATAAAATAATCAGGTAAAAGAGTTTGTTTTGAATATTTTAATTCATAAATATCTTTCTCCATAAGCATACGAAATTAATTTCATGAACTGCATCACAGTAAATAGAAGGAAACTGTGGATAAAATAAAATGAAAGAAAGCATAATCCGCGCACGCAGATCATCATTCAGTAGTCTTGCTTAATAATGGCCACACTCTGATCGAAATGTACATTTAGGCTGTGTATAAAATCTTATGTGGACAAGAGGTATTATAAGATATTAATCATAGCCTAATGATGAAAAGGCTGTCCAGTCTCGTTTTCAAACGTTCTCTAGTGGCTGACTAAATCTACAGCCAAGTCCTGTTTGCTACTGCAATCATAATTGAGACATAAAGTTGTTTATTAAATTGGAGGAATTTTAATGAAGGAATTTAATTTTCAAAAAGAAAAAAAAAACAAAATAAAACAACCGTGAGATTGTTATAACATAACTCTCATACAAATTACAGTGTGAGAAGTGGGTTACACTGTGGATAAAGACATGATGCAAGAAAACAAACCTCTTGTCCACAAAGTTTTGATGGGCGAATACGTATTTCGATCTCTTTGAGATTATTATTCAACGCAAAAATGGGTAGAATGAGTGGACAAGAGGTTTGTTTTCTTTTCGATCATTCATCTTCACCATTTTTGCGTTGAATAATGAGATCGAAGGAGATCGAAATGGTATTCGCCCATTAAACTTTTGTGGACAAGAGGTTTGTTTTCTTGCATCAAAATATAGTGTGTCCCAAATTGATTTATAGTCCTCATCAGATAAGTTAAACCTCGACCTTGAAGGTCTAGGGTTATTCTTGAAGGTCCATCCAGGGACCCAACTCGTCGGCCTCTGGCCATACAGGCCCTGGATGGACGTATTGGACCCCGATTCATAAATTAAAAAAAAATTAATTAAAAAAAATGGGAGGCAAGAGGATGAAAAAAAATCTGATGAAGTACTAGTATTTCCCTGCACTACATCAGATTTTTTTTCATCCTCTTGCCTGCAATTTTAGCTTCAAGAATAATCCTAGACCTTCAAGGTCGAGGTTTAACTTATCTGGTGAGGACTATATACGTACATTCTTTGAAATGTTATAGCTCAGCAATGAAATGAGATAGAAATATAAGATTTGCTGAGTATGGTCAACGCAAGGGTCCGTCATGCGGAAAAATCTCGTACACCTTCCCACAAATCTCACAGATCTTTAAAAAAATCTCAAAGATTATCGCAGATTTTAAAAGTCTGAAATCTGACTTTCGATCTCTGCGCCATCCAACGATCCACAAAAAAATAAGCAAAAAACTCGGCAAAAATATTTTCCTCATCTGCAGATCTAATAAAAACCCGCAGAAATCGGAAAATGTGTGTTTCGTCATTGTGTATCGCTCTCGTTCGCTAAAGTGATCTCTCGAATTCTTCGCGAATTCTCATTTCTTTCCAGGTTTTCACTATTGCATATTTTGTTCCAGGTTTTCTCGGTCGGCCCTCATAACGTTTACGCTTAATATTAAAAAGGTTTTTTCTAAATATGCAGTATCAACCTATTTAAATTAGGAATCTCTTTTTTTAATATGATAAATATCGTTTTTAGCATTATTAATAGTACAAACAGTACATTATGCAAGTATAATAAAAGTAAAATATACAGGGTGAGTCTGAAACCCTGTCACAAACTTTTAGAGGAGGTAGTATGGATGATTCTAAGCAAAAAAGTTCATATGAACATGGGTTCGAATTTTAACGATAACCGAGATATGAACAGAAATAAAAATGCCACCACTAAGATTAACAATTTAATAACTCAAGTTCTATATCACCTAGGATAATGAAGTTTGGGGGAATGATAGGGTACATAAACTGTGTATACCGTTAAAATTTGATCGAATTCCAACAAGTAGTTTCCGAGTTACGTAGTCTAATCTTAAAGATTTATGAAATCTCTCCCAAATCTTTAGAAATCCCACAAACTTCAAAATCTTAGAATCACTTGAAAAATCTGGGGATTTTTAAATCTCGTACATCATTTCTTTGAATGTCGGATCCCCTCGGATCAGCGCCTCCTATAAAGAAAGCCTCCGCACTGACACGTCATACATTGTTACATCATCATACTTCGTCCCGAGATCAACGAGAGACAGGCCAGGCAAGACCTCCTAGAGAGAAGGCCTGCGGACAAAAGGTGTATACGTTGTTACATCATCATCAAGCGGCCAAATTTAGGGCTTATTATTGGTAGAAGTACGATAACAATTGCCGCTTGATGATGATGTAACAATGTACACACCTTTTGCCCGCAGTCCTTCTCTCTAGGAGGTGTTGGGCCAGGGCACTCAAAAGTCACAATCAGTATTTTTTTCGTTTGTTGGAAACGATGAAGGATGGATTGTTGCCCGGACCCCGATGATCAGGTGACTTTTGAGTGCCCTGGCCTGTCTCTCGTTGGCCTCGACTTCGTCCTTTGTTAATCGTGTTTCTGCCAATAATATCCTAAATTTGGTCGACTTATGATGATGTAACAATGTATGACGTTTCAGTGGCGAGGCCTTCGATACAGGAGGCGTTGGTATGATCCAGACGGCGCTGGAAAAGCAAAGCAACTAGGGTGCCTGGATAAGTGCGGAGTAGGGTGGTGACAACTCGCCATTTTGTCGGTTGCGGCCGCCATTTTGAATCCGGAAGTACTCAGTCACGCATAGGAGAACATATGTTTTTTGCACAAATACTCGCAAGATATTTAGAGTCTCGCTTGATAATGATAGAATTTTCTTTATTTGTTTAGTTTACTGATCTATTTTCTGTATGTAATTGAAGCTTTAATCACTTGACCTTTTAAAATAGATTATTAACATCGAATTTTAAGGAGCAGACGATGCCTGGTTGCTGCGTTCTCGAATGCAGCAATCGCTCCGAAAACGGTGGAAGGCTTTTTCGTTTTCTTGCAAGTGTTGCAAGGAGAAAATTAGGGCTAGTTAAAATGTGTTGTGTTCCGCAATAAGCCTATATCAAATTCTTTAATTAAACACC
This sequence comes from Rhysida immarginata, assembly GCA_023313115.1. Lineage (NCBI taxonomy): Eukaryota > Metazoa > Arthropoda > Chilopoda > Scolopendromorpha > Scolopendridae > Rhysida > Rhysida immarginata. The sequence continues at coordinate 484,181 of JAHWFO010103031.1, forward strand.
AATCTCTATTCTGACAAATGACTTGTTTCCAGAGTGCCCACCAATTTCTCTTATAGCTAACATGCGCTTAATCAGATAAAACCCAGGAGAGACACCGCTTTTAATAAACAAATGAATTCTTTATTCAGTTTAAACTTTGGATCTAGTTACAAAATATGAGGTAGGGATTAGTTTGTTAGTAATAGGGAATATCAGCATTCATAAAATAGTTCATGAACGAGGGCTTGGCATTACTTAACATTTAACTAAATTTTCTAAGAGATTCTTTCCTCGCACTGTACGGCATATTACTTAAAATATAAATATGTTCTGCGCAGTAGCACACTTCATCAATGAGATCTCAGCGTTTTTACTGATGCATTTATTAATTTAACGCGCACCCATAAGTACTTATCTTTATTTGCACACTCGATGAGCCGTTCACTCACACTTTGGATCATTCTTTTTCAACGATGCACTTAAAGTTGATGCCGTATCGTTGCTCCTTGCTAGCTGGCGCTAGCCATAAGTGGTTCCGCTGACGATGCTCTTGCTCTGGTGTGTAACTTATCGTTCGTTGTACCTTACCGATACTCCTTCGTTGTCACAGCATTCCCGCTGAAGTCCAATGAAGTTCACTTCCGCCAATGCCTGGTCACAGAGGTTGCATCCAGTCTCTTAAGCTTTCCGCACCTTGTCCAATTGACTATCGCCTGCCTGCGATATGTTAGGGAACATTAGTTCCGATTATGCACAAATGCGAGTTGTGAATCTAAATGTGAATGTGTAATGTCGTTCACAATGTCAATGTCTATCATGCAAATGTCAGTCATCGTCACTCATAGGTAACGATCTACCTATTGATAAAACTGCACCGTTCTACGATTGCGGAGTTCGATGCATCAGCACTAGTGATTAGCTGCATTAGTTCATTCCCCCTGCCATTTCTCTATTCCGTACTTTCCCTCTCTTTTCGAAAAAAAGAATCTCTGACCAATCAAATTTAAGTATTTCAAAATTTGAGCAGTTACAACCTCCACCCCCCGAGATTCCAAAGTTAACTTCTCTCTTCACCGCAGTCTTCCTCTCGATGTTCCTATGGCAACACAAGAACGGCAAGGCAAGAGGGCGGAAAAAAAGGGACAAAAAATATTTATTCTTATTAGGATTATATAGTGCTTCTCCATTAAGTTATTTGATCAATGGGAATGGAATTTAAATACACATATTCAGACTACTTCATCTGATTTTGTGGTGACTTACATTTAATATCGTCACAGCATAAAAAATAAATGCGCCGCCACACTTTTACCTTTTTTTAATTTATGGATTCGTATATAAAGGGTACCAAAAATTTTTATTTTTAGTGCACTTAATGAAGTAAAAATGTGTGCTTTTAAAAAGTTTTTTTTAAGTATATTTTTTACTTTATACTTTTATTCTTGGATTTGCGTTTTTTTAATGGTAAATTTAGTTATCTTTTTCTATAATAAAAACGAACAAGCGGTTGTACATACAACTAAAGGCCTAATTTAATGCTGCATAACATCAGACACCAGTAAACTTCTTTAAAATAACGACGAATTTAACATAGTAACTCAATTGGCACTTTCGACCAGGATTTAAAATGGCGGCTCACGCTTTAAGTTTACGGTATAGGTTGTCACCACCCTTCTCCGCACTTATCCAGGCACCCTAAAAGCAACACGTTCATTGTTGTTCACTTGCTTATAAACCAAAATGGCGATGAACTTAAGTGGATACTGAAGTGTTATTGGAAAGCGGAGAATGTTGAGGTTCAACGACGTTGGAGGATTGAATTTGATAGACCGCCGCCAACAAGGGTAACAATAACAAAACTCCGAGACAAGTTTGAAGCCGAGGGAACGGTGAAAGATGTGTTGAAAGGTCGGTGCGGAAGAAAGAGAAGTTCCACTGATAACGAGAGTGTTGATGTCGTCATGGCGGTTTTTGCACAATCCCCAAAGAAGTCAGTGAGGCAGTGGTCTCGTGAAATTGATATCGCCAAATCCAGCGTTCATTCCATATTAGCTATAATCGAGTCGGTATGTCGCTCTATGATTGTCTATCGCGAATCTTCACACTAAATACCCGTGACTTAAGATACCCCAAGAATGAAAAGTCCATTGGATTCGAATCTGACGATCGTGGAGCTCATTCAACAGGTCCTCTGCGACCAATCTAGTGTTCAGGAAAGGTGTGTCATCCAGCCAGATAAAACCAAACAAAAATATTAGAATTTCGCCTATGTTGCGCGACTTTTCGGACAAGCTGTATTTGCGTTTCATCACAGTCATCAACATTTAAGGCTCCCTTAAATTTTTTGTATATAATATAATGCCTTTCATTTCCTTCATCATTTTTCTGTGATCTCACCGTTGTCGACTTCGGAGATAAAGCGTGGGATGTCATCACTATTTTCCTCGGGTATACAGTTGTATTATCTATTGAAACAGTGCTGCCGTTAACTTCTGGTAAATTCTGACTTTGTTATTTTCGTCGATGTGGTCACTTAAACTGTTGACCGAATTATTGAAGCCAGAGACACAGGTTGTTTCATTTTAAAAATGGTTGCTCCCTACCAGGACATCTCAAATTGTGGGTCGTAGAAATTTTAGCAAAACTAAAAAAACTAAATTTTCTTTGATATATTATCAGTAAATGTTTTCCTAGTTTATATACCTCCATACCCGACGTCGCGAAAATATTTGCTCGGGTAAAAGGGGTCGCAACTTGAAAAAGTTTGAGATGTTCTACGTAAAGTGAGCAGTGGTCCGACAACGATATCCTAATATCGTACAGTAAATATAAAATATGTAACAGAAATGGATTATAGCACTATAATATACACACACTGGGCAATGAATTAGAAACCCGTGATGAATTACTGTACTGATATGTAAAGCGGGGTCACAAGTCAGAAACGATTGTGATATGCAAATGAATGCAATCATGTGAGGTACATGCTCATTCCAAGCTGCAGGTACAGGTAGGAACAAGCTGCAGCTGCTCAAGTTGAGCAAAATGGGGAAAACAGCAGACTTGTCTGAGTTCCAAAAAGGAGTTATTGTGGAAGCCCGTCTAGCTGGAGCTACCATTTCCAGAACAGTAACAACTGACCGGTATCTCAAAAGGTCAGGTCTCCAAGGTGTTCAATGCGTGGAAACGGAATCCACAAGAGCTGTCGAAACGGCAGAATTGTGGATCAAAAACAATCAACACAGGGACCGACGTCGTCTGAGACGGATTGTGCGGCAAAACCGAAGGTTGGAGGTGGAGCAACTGACGGCAGACTTCAATGAAGGATCATCGCAACCCATCTCCTCCAGAACAATGCGCCGAGAGTTGAAGCGAATAGGGATGGGAAGTCGCATGCCAGTAAGGAAGCCCCTGGTGTCAGCAACAAACCGGAAAGTTCGCCTGCAGTGGTGTAAAGAACGGTGTGACTGGACAGTAGACGACTGGAAAAAGGTGATGTGGTCGGACGAGTCACGTTACACATTATTTTGCACCGATGGCCGGCAGAGAATTTGGTGGCAGCCCCATCATGAAGCGATGGACCCCTCTTGCGTTGTGAACACAGTTCAAGCTGCAGGAGGAGGTGTCATGGTATGGGCCATGTTTTATTGGTATGGCAAGAGTCCCCTGATATTCCTTGACAGTCGGGTGAAAGCCAAAGACTACCTGAACATTATTGCAGATCGAGTCCATCCTGCAGTGGTGCATCTGTACCCAAATGGTGACGGGTTCTTCATGGACGACAATGCTACTGTCCATCGAGCAAGAATTGTTCAGGAGTGGTTTTCTGAACATGACACCGAGTTGCAACATCTGCCGTGGCCAGCGCAAAGTCCGGATTTGAATCCGATCGAGAATGTTTGGGACATATTGGAAAGAGCCATTCATTGAAGGCATCCGCTTCCGTCTACTCTGCAGGACCCGAAGGTCTCTCTAACGAATGCATGGTCTGCCATTACCTTACCTGCATTGCAACACCTTGTAGAGTCCATGCCAAACCGCTTATGTTCTGTAATTCCAGCCAATGGAGGGTCAATACCATATTGAACGAAGGTTTCTAATTCATTGGCCTGTGTGTCTAGTACAGTTAGATGAAGGAATCCAGATCTGAATTTGATCTTCGACACGACGAGACAAATGACAGATTCATTCCAGCATTTTTTTTCCGCGAAGGTGTTCTTTGCGGCTGTAAGAATGGCCTCCAGACAGTATTTTCTAATTCAGTTTTCCAATGAACTTCGATATCGTTTATAACGACCCCCAAGGGACCATAATGTAACTGCTGTTATAATTTATACGCTTGGCAATATCTGATGGAAATTCAGTATAGGATTGCGATTTTAGTATATTCTAGTTCTAGAAATGTCAAGATTAAAGGAGTATACTCGAAATGGAGCCAAGTTGTTGGCTTTCGTTAGACCGTGTTTAAAAATTCGAATTCCTTTGTTTCATTCTCTTACATACCTGAGTGAGCGGTAGACAGACACATCTTGAATAGATGCGACGAATATGAAATAAAAAAAAAAATAAACAAAATAATATTTATAACTCGAGCTTTTCTCGGCCTAGTAAATCAGTCAAGGTTCTCCCCCTTCGGGCACAGTCTAATGAAAAAAATCAAATGCAATGGAAACCTAATGTGATCAGCATAGTTCGTATAATCAAAAAATCCGGATAATCAATGACATGTAATAAAATAAAGGAAATTTGATATTGATAAATTCATTTGTTTCAGCACAGTAACCCGCAAGCAAATTTTTTGTTGCTCTGCTCTGTTTTTGGCCGTTTCCTCATTTGTTCCGCTGTGCGATGGCAAGAAAGCCGAATCAAACACAGATAAAGCATTGAAACAATGGAAGGGAAAAATTTTGCCACCTGGATTCGAACCAGGAACCACAAGTATCACGCTCGATTAGGATATCGCAGATACTGTACAGCCATGCTGTCACTGTGTGTCTTAAAGACGACCAAGTTGTCAAGATGGAAAGCCAAAGTGTAGGGCGGGCACCCGGTTCACAGATCGGAAATTTTTCCTACCCAGCCATCCTTCTTTTTTCCTTCTATTTTTTGCAAATATCATTATCTGATGTTTGGAGAATTATCTCCAGTTCTCATTCATTATTTCTGACGGTTGTTTCATTCTTCTACCGTTCTCCGTTTCCGAGATACTTCCTCTTAAAATCAGGGAGTCCTTTGTGGGACACCCTCTACTAACATTCCCATGATATCAGATAGCGTTACAATGAAAGACACTATAAGATATCATGTCAACAGGTAAAACAACTCAGACGGATATATCGAGAAAAAAAATTACACATGCATAACTTCGGCTAACGGTTTTATTATTATTGATATCATGCAAAACATGAAAATGAATTTTTAGAAGTATAAAAATTTTTAAAAGGTTTTTAAAATTATAAAATATAGATTTGTGGTTATGTATTTTTTCATATTATAACAAAAAGCATAAATTGGTTCCTTTTCTCAAACGAAATTGACGACCTCATCGTGTAAGTGGTTGCAAAAGCGGATCTATTGCATTCGACGGAGCATAAGAGATGACTATGCGCAAAATTTTACCTGCGGTAAGCCAAGGGCAACGTAGATGTAATTTCAAAAAGTTAGGAAATTATATTAGAGGCGAGCCAAGAGAGCAATAGCTCCTATTAAAATGTTCTAGCTGAAACCTCCAAAAGGATATCCTGCCGCTGGATACATAATTTGGACAAAGTAGCATAGAGAAAAAAACGGAAATAATGATCCTCCAATATTCTGACAACCAGAAAAAGCAATCGACGGTTTTCACCTGGACTGAGATTTGCTACCGATCAAGCATTGAATAGAAGTTGATAATAAGTCAGAAAGGTTATAATTTAAGTTACACTATTCAGACCCCCTCTAGAGCCCGTTCTGCTGATGAGATTTTGATGAAACATGAACTGTATCTAAAATGATGTTAGGAAGTTTCTCATATAATAAAAAGGTACAGATGTAATGTACTTCGAGTTCGATGAAAATAAATTTGACAATTCGGATGTAAAAAAAGTCACGATATCTTCTTGTAGATCCAAACGTTTGAGACTTTTACTATAAGAATTCTGCACAGATAATGACCTTCAGTGGCCTCATGTCAAGATGATAAAACATTCTTAGTCGAATATGATGGTAAGATAACACACATTCTATCTATACATTTTTATTATATGGAAAATACCATATCATTTTAGATTATTCTACTTTCCATTTTCAACTTAAGTATAAATTGAAATATACGTTTTATAGGCCATAGAGAAGAGATTTTTGTAATAAAAAATTAGTTCAAATTTTGACGTCTAGGTGGCGCTTCTCATGTAAGAAAGGGACTAAGCCATCAGCTGTAAACTTTAAAGCTTTAAAACTCATTAATCAGCTGTAAAATTACTCTTCTCCAGCTTTTAGAGAAGAAAGATCGAGCTTACTGGTCAAGTTATTTTATCAGAACTGCAGTTATGGTTCTGTTGCACTGCGAGAATTTAGACGCTTTAAACACTTGTGGGCCTATGACGAGTAATGGTTTGAAAAAGATTGCTAAATTTGAAGAGATTGAGGACTTGGGTGTCTTGAGAGGCAGAGGATGGAAACGGGTGAAAGTTTCGAAGAAGTCGCTGTTACTGTGATTGAAAAAGCGTCCGATTCTCCCAGTTTTCATCAACAAATATTCGAGACAACGTGAGTTGTCTGTCCCTTGGTCCACAGTACAAAAGGTTCTGCGATGCATTTTAAAGTTGTAACCATACAAGATCAATGTGAGACAAAAGCTGCTCCCTCAAGACCAGGATCAACGCCCTCGTAAGATTTCATTCTTGGCCCCTTTTTCTTTGAGGAGAACACTCCTCAAGACCCTGAAAGGTGTTCCATCACGCGTGCCCGTTACTATGAACTTCTGCAGCAGCAAGTCATTCCTGCCTTACAAGAATTGCTCATTCTTTTGTTATTTTTTTGTATTTGTAAGAATATGCTATTTCTTTGTTAAAAATAATTTTCATGATTTTCATTATGTTTACATTTAACTGTGACCTCTGGCAGCTGATAACCATAATTACCCCAAATTCAAATAAGAAATCTTGATACACTTCTGATAATCGCCAATAACGGCTAGTTCAGTTTCAACAATTCCCACAATAAATTCTCCACCAGGTAATCAATAGCAAGAGAGTCAGGTTCTTAAAATAAAATTGTCTCGAAAGTGAATTACTTCAAATTGAAATAAGCAGGCAAAGTGTTGGAATCAAAATATAAAAATCTTTATTTCAAGAAATCTATTTATTAGGGAAAAGTAACAACTTAAAAACTTCTAATGATATTATCTTAAGAAAATCTAAATAATCAAATTTTATATATGAAAAGAATGCAGCTGCTTAACGATTATTAATATTCAAAGCTCAAAAAAATGTTTAAATCATTCTAACAACATATTAATCAAAAGTGGTTTCTTACTTTAGGCTCTGATAACTACTCTGAGATTTTATTTTGTCTCATCTTCACTTAATGCAGACAAGACAAGTTCAGTATTCTAACTTTTTCTTAATCACTAAGCAAGTTCAAACAAAATAATACTTACAAATATTCACCCACTTGAAGAATTATATTCGTTATGGTATCGCAACACAAATCACTTAAATCACTGTAAGCACCATACACAAATTTCCAACTGAATATCCACGCTGTACTTTGAGAGAGGAATCCGGAGCGATCACTCTTATGAGTCAATGCAAATCTCAGAATGTCTAAAGTGAGTTCTACAGATTCCTATTCTCGATCAGAAGTATTAGATGCATGCCTTGACGGAGTTTGAATGGTTTCCTCTTCCACGTAGTAGTCTTGAATCAGTAGATTGCTCTCACTCGTAGCCCTGTAGAATTTCTCTGAAGAACTGCTCTTTTACTATTGTTCTGCAGAATTGCTCTTTCCCATTCTCTTCAAATCATGTAAACTTATATCTCATCCACTCAGATCAAAACTCACTTCACATGTTGGTCATTCGGTTGGCTTCCAAAGCAAAAAGAAAAATTTAAACAGAAAAAAACGAATCTAGTATAGGGTAACTAGATTTAAGTTCGGTGTCTGCCTTTAATTGCAATTTTGGATTTTCGGTTGATAGATGTTTTAATTGGGTCCAGAATGAGTTCGACAGACCACCCCCTTCACACAGCTGTAAGACTTTAATATTTCTTGGTGAGACTCCGTAAATTGTAAATGAGAGGAGAAGAAATAACGCAAAATTTTGCCACCCCGCAATGGAAATTACATTGAAGAAATTGACAATCGGTATTTTCCCCATCATCATTTACATGCCATCTCTATGTTGTTCAGGCTGGAGTAAAGAAGACTGTCTCACACACCCCTCTTCATTGAGGCTCCAATAAATAATCTCGCCACATCCGGCCTCTCTTTCAACACTAAACCTAAAACAAAATTGAATAAAGTGCAGTAAAATCGAAGATTTCTCATTCAAATTTTCCTCAACCTCAAACACGTGAAAGACACTCCCTATATGAAAGCTACCGTATTAGCATCACCTCATCAAAAATGTAAAAGACCAAAATTGTCCTAACTCACCTTCAATAATAGTCCTCATTTCCGTTTCACACCATCATTCCCTCACTCAGTACCTCACCAAACCAAATTCTATTTATCCAAATTTAGAAAACACTCGTAACTCTATTACCAAACCAATTATCAGAAAAAAAACTAAAATTTATCTACCTACATGCAAATCACTTCCAAAGAACATCCACTTTTAAAAGACCACAATTCCCTTTATCACTACTTAATTCATAAAAGTTCACTTTTATGACACCTACAAGCAAAAAAAAATAATAATAATAAACAGCACGTGAAACGTCACATAACATTTATTTTATCTCTTTTGTTCGTTTTTTTTTTTTTTTTTTTTTTTTTTTTTTAGTTTTAAAAACACAAAATAAACTTACAAATTTAAGAAATAGCTTTATCTCAGTTCGAAAATTGCTTCGAAAATAAAAAGATCAATCGGTTAGACTGTTAAAAATGGAGTATTCAAGTATACAAAAGAAAATTGAAATGATTCTTCTTTATGGTGAATCTGGCAGGAACCTTGATAATGCTGTCAATCTTTGCGCTTAGCGTTTTCCGGACAGCGTGCGGTCATGCACTTCGTTTCACCGTACCGTCCACCAGTTTACTGCCGAAGGAAGTGTTCAACCTAAAAAAAGGACATGTCAAGGAACAGTCGTTGATGAAAATAATAAAATTTCTGTATTAGTTGCAATGGCCCATAATCACACGAGAAATAGCTCGCGATTCCGAAATTAAAAGCGTCATAAACATCATCCTTCGTACCAAGATCTTCATGGCGCTGATTTCCAAAATCGGATAGCATTTTGACAGTGGTCACGTGAACAAATAGAAGGAAACCCGAATTTCTTTCGTTATGTATTGTTCTCCGATGAGTCTTCATTCACTAACCATGGAGTGGTTAATCGACATAACATGCATTATCGGAGTGTTGAAGACCGACATTGGCTTCGTCAAGTTGAACTCAGCGTCCTTGGACTGCAACGTGTGGTGCGGAATAATTGGCAACAAACTCATCGGCCCCTGCATCTATGAAGGCAGTTTGAACGATGTAATGTACCGAGATATTCTCGAAAAGGAACTGCAAATATTACTTGAGGACCTAAGCCTAAAAGTGTGACAGAACATTAGGTTTCAACATGACGGTTATCTAGCACATTATTCGGCAGTAGCACGTGAAGTACTTAATCGTGATTTTAATGGTCGCTGGATTGGTAGAAATGGTCCGATAAATTGGCCTACCAGATCTTATTTCGCCAGATTTCTTTCTCATACCTCAAAGAAAAAGTTCATAAACAAGTGCCCACAAATCGTGGGAATATGATTGAGCGAATCAGGAATGCTTGTGCCCAAATTGAAGCAGACACACTTCTCAGTTGTGTACTGTCATTTGAAATGCGGATCAACAAATGCATTGAAGTTGAAGGACATCATTTTGAGCACTTGATTTAAATGAAAGATGAGAGGCGAGGGGACTCAAGTAAATCAAGCATCCCGAAGGAAACAGAAAACTACTAAGTCCACGTCGTTGTTCCTGGGTTACGCTAAAAATACAATAGTAACCACTTAATACGATCATAGTTAAGACCATTTTCCGCATAATACGCGCTTTTTGTTGGTCCCTTAACTTTAGGTACCTTTTACACCCAATTTATTCAGTTTATTACGATCGTTTTCCCGCATACTACGCTCCTTCGCACTCCTTCGCCTACTTGTTTGAGCTCACTTACGCCATGGCGACTGCCAATGACGCAGGCAGAGCGCATGCTTATCCAATCCTGTGCGCGTCTCCGTGTTCCCATCTTTAATGTGCCATCTTCAGTTCTTTGTTTTAATTCATTAGATCCGTCGTTGCTCATCAAAAATGTCAAAAAATAAATCGCTTTCTCTAGATGCTGATTTCAAGTAGGATATTATATGTTTACGTTTATAATGACAACGTAAGTGTTTTAAGTATAATTACAAGTTTTAATTATGTATAACAACGATTCTATGGTATAGAATAATAAAAAATGAAAGAGTAATATGTGTTTTGCATATTTTAGATCTTCCCGCCTAAGACGTTTTCCCGCATAATACGTTATTTTCGTACGTTCCCTACAAAATCGTATTAAGCAGGTTCTACTGTAATTTTGTTGCAGATTAAAAATTTTTTCCATATTTCGAAATTTGCAAAATAAATTAATTTTTTGAACACAATTTTCAAGTGTTTACGATAGAAAATGGTATTTTTTATTGCAAACGTATTGCAGAATCGACTGGATTGGTTCTTATTTGGAAAAATCGGAAAAATTAAATTTTGTCGAGCACAGTGCCATCTATCATGAATCGAAATTTTTTTAGACAAATCCTACGTAGTTTTAGATGACAAATCCAGATCTGCAATAAAAGGGGGTTCCTATTTAAGATTTCAAACTTACCCCCCCCCTCACATTAGCGGGGCTAGTTTTTCGGCTAATGTATTTTTCCCGCGAAGTAATTCACTTTTGATTTCGGACATTTATTTCGTAGGATGCTTTTTTTCTTTTCGAGATATTCGAAAATTTCAGATTAAATGACTCACCCTCTATAACGTAGGGGAAAGTTGACTATATTGAACCCCTTAAATGGTTTTCTGCCGTAAATTCTTTAATATAAACAACAATGGAAAAAATTGCACATGATACCCAAATTAGTTGGCTTTATTTAAAAAAAAAAGTATCAGAGAATATATATGAATAAGATAACAAAAAATATATATAAACCCAACTGCCTCCTTGTGGTACAATTTAGGCACCCGGTTGCCTAATATGTACTGCCAGGGTTCAAAATTGTACCAATAGATAAAATGACCATAATTTAGCAAAAAACATTTAAATACACCTGCACATGTTTTATGATACCAAGTAGGACAGTTTACACAGTGGATAATGTCTTCCTTTATATTCTTATCACAAATTGAACAATACCAATTTCGAACATTTCGAACATTCTTCAGCTTTGGCAAGGGCCGGTTTGATTTAGCTTGTTTTTTTTAGCGTTTGCTTTGAAATTTTTTTTTCTAGCTAACAATTCTTTTTTGTAAGGTGAAGATGTGATCAAAGCTGCTTTTTGTGCGGGCCGACGGGCTCATGTTGTTGTTGAAATTTGTGATGAATTTCCAGCTGATTGAATTTCTTGAATAGGCACTGCTAGTTTTTGGTTGTTTCAAGATGCTCTGCTCGGTCCCTCAGATGAAATATTGGCCAATGCTGGGCCTGCCTGTGCGTCAAGTTGGATAGAAGCTCGGGCAGTCTGGGGGGGGGCAGGAATTTCATTCATCAATGCTTCTGCGGATTCGAAATCTGCATCGGTGAAAACGTTTCGATCCACAGACTAAGGCCCACTTCCTCTAAATCCATTTTCTGCATTACAAATAGTCGCTGCTCGCTTATAGGCTTTGGTTTAATATTAACAATAATGCGCAAATCGCCTACTTTCATTATTATGAATTGCTTAAAATTATCAAGAAAGACAGTCCTATTCTGCAACATGAATGTTCTAAATCGTATCGGTAGGTACGATTTAGGTTCCCAATTTGGTCCGACTTGGCAACCATGCTGGTTTTACATCAACAGGTTGTTTCATGGTAGGCCTGAGACGTATTGAAGAAACCCAGGCTAGTTTTAAAGCTAATAAGATGGGAAATGGTAAGGTCCAAAAGCAGACGACTTACTTATTTCAGAGCAGATTTTCTCCTTAACAGTGGCCCACCATTTTTCACATGCGAAGCAGCAACGATTTTCATGTGGCTCTCACGCCGTTGTTTCTCCAAGAAGCTGCGCATGCGCAATATAATATTTACGGCCGAAGAAGTTACAAATACTGCTAATGAATAGCAGTATATAGCGTGTAAATTATCTCCTTTAAAAAAACTTCACTACGATGTAGACGAACTTCAGGAGATTAAAGTGATATAAGACACTTGGGGTCGCCCAATCGCAAGCAACGCCGTAAATTGAACCTCAAACTAAGCTGAATGGCGTGGCGCTGCGTAACACAGCGCGGCCCGCCAAAAGCTAATTGAACTACCAGTATTTGTTCATTTCCTCGATACTTTTTTGATGAAAAACATGATAAATGATATCGGTATTAAACAAGGTTGGTACTGCTCGTGCTACTTACTTCGGCGCGAGAGCAGAGTACGTCACGTTGGAGTGGAAGGCGGACCTCTTCGGGATGAGGTAGTGGAGAGCAGGGAAACCAGCCGGGCGAAATGTCCGAAATCAAAAGTGAATTACTTCGCGGGGGAAATGCATTAGCCGAAAAATAAGCCCCGCTAATATGAGGCGGGGGGAGGGTAAGTTTGAAATCTTAAATAGGAATCCCCATCTTTTATTGCAGATCCGGATTTGTCGTCTAAAACTACGTAGGATTTGTCTAAAAAAATTTCGATTCATGATAGACGAGACTGTGCTCGACAAAATTTAATTTTTGTTTAATACCGATAGCATTTATCATGCTTTTCATCAAAAAGTATCGAGGAAATGAACAAATAGTGGGAAGCGGGGGAACCAGCCAGGGCGCGCCACGCCATTCAGCTTAGTTTGAGATTCAACTTACGGCGTTGCTTGCGATTTGCGACCCCAAATGTCTTATATCACTTTAATCGCCTGAATTTCGTCTACAACGTAGTGTAGTGGTACAATTTAGTAAGTGGTACAATATAAGCAACCTTCCCCTATATTCCAAGTTTCATCTAAATCTGATCAACAGAACGGCTCTAGAGGGGTCTGAATAGTGTAACTTACATTATAACACTTCTGTATGAGGAGACTCTGGCACGGCCAAAAATACGCGATTTGCACCGAAAAATTGAAGATGAAGTTTTCTCTAAAATACTGAGGAGGCAGAATTCATGATAAGACAATTTGTTTGTGAACTGCCGCAGTAAAGACTGGTTCAAATCCTGTCAATCAGCAGACTTAAGTTTTGAAATTAAATATCTCCTTTGCCTATAAAGGAGATTACACATAGTTCATTGCACATAAAATTTTGAGCATAATCATTTTTTTTATGCAATACCGAATGCAATAGGGCCGGTTTTGCAACACGCTTACAAAAGAGGATTAAGATTTAGTTTATGTAGGGAAGCTTCTTTGAATCCCATATTTTGAATATTCTTTTGCATTATATTCTGGATGACACTCGAAACTTTAGATAAGTACTGCAATGCCAAAACGTGTCCTTTTTTTTTATTTTTTTTGTTGAAATGAGAAGTAGGCTTTCTCCCAAATTTGTCAAAATATGGGGCGCCCTTCTTTTATTTTTTTAATAGATTATGAAATTGTCTAGCGTGCTTGTGTGATTAGAATTTTCATAATTTCCATTAGATTAAATAGCCTTTTTAATTCCTCTTTCATTATTCTTTTGCTGTGGTATATGCTAGAGGATAGGGAACCGTTCTCTTTGCTTTCAACAGTAGAGTCGCAACACGATTAAAAAATAATTGCAAAAAATTAAAAACGTATTAGTCATCATTTCTGTGCTTTTTAACATTAAAATGCCATCACTAATTTCATTATAATATGTGACTCAATTTCATCAGTCCGGGTTCATAGACTGCAAACTCCGGTTAAGTAGTCATTTAAGCAGAGACTTGCCTCTTTTTTTTTCTTCCCTCGTTGCTAATGTAGAATATGCCAATTAGAGTTTTCTTGTCAGTATGCCAAGAAAATTTCCTGACACTTGGAATATAATCGTTTTTAAATTCGTTTATGTGTTAAGCTTCGCATTTTTTTTCTTCTTTTCATGTTGTTTATTTACTTAAGTATTTTAATTCCCACGCAGAAGATATTAAGAAACAACTCAGGGGCTATTAATTTGTCACTCTGTTAGGATTTCCATCCGTCTCCTTTATTTCTATTTGATTCACACTGAGAGAGAGAGAAGCCTTTTTCCTTTCCTTCTCTCTCAGGATGAGTTTTTTTAAGTTTTTTTTTTTTCTTATAATAAATCTCTGGCTCCTTGAACTGAGGTGGCATTTATGTCGGGCAGCCCGTCCCTCCAGACCCCTTCACACCGGACCACCTTGGCTCAAGCCTTATCCCCTCCTCCCGTCCTTTTATTTTTAAAAATATTTCTTCTCCCAGTGCGATTCCGTGCATATCAATTACCTCGTGTGCGACTGCAACATTCCCAATATATATAAATATATGCGGAGAGAGAGAGAGAGAACCCTCGTGTACGTAGGGTTATAAAGGCGGCTCCGTCAGTATTTGGAGGTTGGGGCTCTTCAGGCGGCAAAAGTGGCCAACAGCAAACGCTTTGTCCCAAAATCACACGCGCCATTGAAATTTTTATCGACCGAATCGTTTTGGTTCCTCTCCCCCCCTTTTCCGTTCTTCTTTCTCACTGGAAATCTTATCGGATATTTGGTTTCGTCAACCGTCCATCCGAGACGCAAACGATAATAGAAAATATTTTTGGAGAGAATCGGTTTTTGATTAGCCCTCGGTTCCTGTTTATAGTTGCGTGTTGAGATTAAATGCTGTTAAGTGTACGCAAGAAGGGGCTTGGAACTGTGAATTAGGATTCTAGATCTGGAGTAGAGCGTTGTAGTTGTTTTAAGATAAGGCAGTAACCGTTGTTGGCTTTTAGCTATGAGCATACTGAAAAGGCAGACTTGTTTAGGGCAAATGTAGAGATTTTTTTGAGTTGTTCTTCAGAAGGAACACAAAGCGACCAAATGCATTCTTTTGGTATTGTATTTCTCGATTATCTCGCGTTTTGTTTTCGTCTTGAACATCCTTTGCGTGTTCTTGTGCTTTGCTATAATTCACAGACCGATGCGTCTAGAGCAGTATTTCTCAACTTTTTTCGCTCTGTGGACCAGTAACGTAATTAAAATAAATTATCTGCACGAGATCAGAGGCACGCTAAATGCGCTAGATTACAGTTATTTTCATTGTAAAATTAGTTTGAAACGTATTTCGTAATTATTAAATTACATTTCGCGGACCGGTATAAAATTTTTCTGCGGACCCGCCAGCGGTCCATGAACTGGCGGTTTAGAAACAGGTCTATAGTAAAAAAGAAAAAAAATATACACCCCGCGCGAAGTGACAATAACACTGAAAAAGAAATTTTGACTCAGTTCAAAATCCCCACCGCTTCTCTTCCTATTTAGCCTAAAACGGATTAACTTTTTCAAATTCTGTTTTCCGAAATATGACCATCAAAGTCTTAGCTCGGCCGTATCAACTTTCAGAATTTTTCGTGGACCCCTTCAAGTCGAATTCACATGCTAAAACAGTGAGTGTAAAGAATACCAAGATAATGGCATGTCATATAACAATCGATTTGTCAAGAAGGAATACATTGTTACTTTCTGTTCGTCTTTTAAGCATTACTGACATCGGCGCGCGCACGTAAAATCGCTTTCTCGACGCACGACTGCTCAAGTGCTCATAATCTACCGGGTGTCCCAAAAATGACTGATGGATTTTGAAAATCAGTAAAAAAAAGACTGAATGCGATAGATATGTATCGTTTGCAGCCTTATGCTTAGGAAATCAGGGAATTTTATCCCACCAAATTTCAAATTTAGTTAGCATTTTCACCACAGGTGGCGCTGAAAACTATGAAAAAATAAAAACCGGTATGAAAATGTTGCAAGGACTGTTGCAAAAAGCTAAACAATGACATTTTCAATGTAACCCCCATTTGCTGCAACAACGTGGCGCAGTCTCAGGCAAAAAATTGCAGACATCCGCTCAAGCATGTCACATCCGTTTAACTATATCTGTTACAGATCGCCTGCAGCGCCATCTCTTGGTAGAAATGTTAACCAATTTTGAAATTTGGTGGGATAAATTTCTCTGATTTCCTAAGCATAAGGCTGCAAACGATACATAACTATCGCATTCCGTCTTTTTTTTATTGATTTTCAAAATCCATCAGTCATTTTTGGGACATCCGGTATATTATTCAGTAGCGAAGGAATGGAGCTACTTATTGGTTTTATAATGTCTTAACTGTGTACCCCTTCATAATTTCTACATTTTTTGAGGTAGAAATTTGAAATTCGCAATGTAGCTTCCTATGGGCATGTCCATCTGCACTATTTAGTTTGGTTTTGATTGGTACACTGGGGGGAATTACGGGGGTGGGATTCAGAGAGGACAACGTATCTATGTGCTATTTAGATACGTAAAGGCGTAAATTCAGTGTCCAGATTCCTCTAGGCAAGATCTACATTACTATGAAGTTTAGGCCCAGTCGTTCCATTGGGGTCAGATTTGCGGCGATGGCAGTCACTTGGTCTTTAGAACTATGGCAACATATGGCATGTGATATATCATACGTTCGGAAATGATGAGAAAGGAAAGAAAATACGAGCGTTTTTACATTTTCTACATATTACGTTCGAGAAAATTAATTTTTTGATTAAAAAACTTGGGGAGAGGTAAAAAGTGCAGATAAAGGGGCAAAAATAGATGACTGCAGGATCTGTTATTGCCTTACTCTACTCGGGAGGAGGAGATTAATTTCTTTTTAATTAATGTATAAATGTATTTCTGTTTCACTGCTAAAGCTCCTCCTTTACAAGATTTTATTAAGATATAATCGCCTTTTACACCATAAGCAATCAAGCAAATAGATTGAGCAGCCATGTATGGTATTAGGCAACGATTTTCAACTAGTGTTTCGCGAGAGGATCTTAGATGTACCGCTTTTTAAAGAATTTAGTTATTATCATTTTATTGCAAATTATAATAAGTTTTTTGTGTTTGTGTTAACTAAATCCTAAATAAAAGTATATCTTATTTTTGATAATCATAATTTGTGTACACTTCAGATAGCATGTGTCAACGATAGCTCGTTTGGTTAACGCAGCGATGCGGTAAATCGTGGTCTTTGATTCGATTCCAGTTCGCGGAATATTTTCTTTTATTTATTTCAGTTGAATATTTCGAATAGCATCTTCAATTTCTTCAAATATTTAATTCCTATTTGACACAGAGAAGTCAAACAATATGGGCACCATCTTAAAAACTCTGAAAAAAATTGTTTGAAAACTATTTTAATGTTCCATCGTTATTAGAAATAAGTGAATATTTTTTTAAGTTTTCAATATTGGAATTTAAGAGCATAATCGCGTTAATAAATTAAATTAAATTATCAAAAATACGATTTGGCCATCTAACAATGCGTGTGGATTTTGAACCGCGTCAAATATTTTTTTAGAAACATTATGCGAATTCTAGCAGTTTTTTTTTGTTTTTTTTTTAATACCATCTTATCCAGCTATACACTTTATGTTTAAAGTTAGGGATTTAAAGGAAAAATATTAAAATGCCCATGTTGGTGTACACGCGTCTAAAGTCGAAATGCAGACCTGATGTGTTGGTTTTACCGTTTCACCGTGTCGCTCCAATTCACCATAAGAAGTGAACCCTTTCTCTTCGGATATTTGTTTTGTAAAAAACCATGAAATTACTACTTGAATGCTATTTAAAAGTAAAGGGGCCCATACACTGGCGGACGCGGCCTGTGACAGACCACAGGCCGCGTTCGTTTTGGCCTCGCCTGTGGTAAATCCGTCAGTGTATGGGGTCGACAGATGAGAGGTCTGATCCGTCACGGGCCGGATTTGGCCTTTCCGTCGAGTTGGATTTTCTGGCGGATCAGACAGGCGCGGCCTGTCAATCTGTGGGGGTGAAAGGCCAGATTTTCACAGGGGCAGTGTTGCCAAGTCTTCCACCCGATGTTCTACAACATCCTGGTCATTTTTCTACCACTATCTACTACTACTTTTTTTTTTCTACCACGTTTTCCTACTACACACGATAGGTGCATTTAAAATCATATTTTTATTCAAAATAATATTCAAACAAATTCAGTTCTTTTATTGAAACAGCTTTATTCAATAATTAACACTTCATTTACAATATCATGCAGACTTATAAAAATGTGATCTTACGTGATCTTACCAAGAGCACATAAGGAATGTGAATAAATTTAACATTTTCTTGTCACTGTAAAATTCGCACAAGTACTTTTGGTAACAAATAAATGATTTTTCATTCGCATAAGTGCTTGGGCTACATCAATGATGTGAATAAAAGAACTTCATTGGCTACATCTAATGATAGTTTATTTCTTAACTTAATATTATTATTATTATTATTATTATTATTATTATTATT
>JAHWFO010103031.1:506511-605714 GCA_023313115.1 Rhysida immarginata
ATTGATTTGTAATTTTGCAAGCAACAGGCTATGACAGCCTAATAACAACTTACAAGAATAAAAATTATAAATAGTAAAATATAAAAAAGAATAAATAAAATATTATTAAATAGAAACAAGGAAAATGGTCATAAGATAAATGTAACATTTCAAAATGATTTTTAACATAGTGATTATAATTTTAAAAAATATAAATCAATAAAAATTATACAGTAATGCAAAGAATAAACGTAAAAATATTAATCATCGATTCTCTGAAGAATTGTGTATGAAAAATTGGCAAGAAGCCGCATCGTAACACAACATTGCAATCCATTTTACTATTTGCTATTAGCGCATTCAGCCTCTCTCTCCCAGGAGAACTTACAAATTCGCCGCTATGAGCGCTGAAACTAGAAAAACGGTGCTGCCATCTGAGAGGCGTACGAGGCCTATAATTTTAATATTAATTTTAATATTGTTGTCAGTTCAAAGTAAATAATTTGCGAATCATTATTGACACACACACACACACACACACACACACACACACACACACACACACACACGCACACCTACAGCTATACATGTTTTTTAATTATATAATTTGCGAAAGTAGTGAAATGCATTTTCATCTACGCCCAAGAAATCTACAAGAAAACTGGAATTTAGAAGGAAATTGGAGCTTTGCCAACCCAGCTGGCCTGTACACTGACAGACGCGGCCTGTCACAGGCCGCGTCCGCCAATGTATGGGCCCCTTAACTTGCTATATTTGTAACGTGTTCTGATTCATTTTGAAAATATAATTCGTTGATACTGTTATTTTGATTATTTCGCACCTGAATGCTAAATTGTACAGCTTACTTATTCAAGATCTATAAAAGACCTTCTATAGACCAGATACCAGATTGATCATGCGCGCTTCGTTTTTAGTTTATAGATAGTGGGATCAGACTACAGATATAAAGAAGAGAAGGATAAGTTCTGGATAAAGCCGAATCAAAGTTTCCGACGCGTTTCGAAATTTACTTTCTTTTTTACCTACAAAAGAGGCAAATTTCAAATTTTTTAAAGATATTATTAAATATAACTTATCTTTTGGAAAAATATTTGATTAGCACTATTTCAAAAAGTTACATTTCAATATTGAATCGAATTTAATTTTTTTGTTGTTGTTGCTCATTATTCCTTGAAATTCATTTTTTAAATTTCTTTATACATAGATTCATTATCTGGACCTTGTAGGTTTTATGGTGATTAGTAAAGCCGTTACCCCCGCTGCGTTTTTAAAAATTATTAGACATTCCAGTAGAGGGAGAAACTTTCAGTTAGTTTGAAAAAATAAAACAACAAAAAGCTAAGTAAAATTTTGATTTCCAGTACATCTGACCAGTTCATCTAAATGTGAAGGGTTTTTTTCCCCCCTTTTTTTTCCTCCGCAGGTGAGTATATCTCATTAACTTTACATAAGAAGCTGTTGCTTTGATGTAAATGAGTTTTTAATCCTTTAAAGTGCTCTCCTTACAACAGCTAATATGATATTAACACGAGTAGTAATATTTAAAAATTACGGTAAATTGATTCGATGACAATTTTTTTTGTTCTCATTTCTCTTTTTAAATTTTCTGCAAGCATTCATTAGCTGGGAAAATAGGATGATGTGGGAGGGTTGTATATTCTGAAGATTATTTTAATGAGTTTGTTTGTCGTTCTCTGTTGTTTTTAATGAGATGTTAATACGGCGGCAAGTAAGACGAGTCGTTTTTCAGGCATTTTATGTGACGTTTCCTCTCTTCTCATAAATACTGAAACGAAACTGCGCAATAACTTTGTAGTTAAATGCCAGAAAAATCATGTGTGAAATCTAGTTTAGCGGGAGCGAACGCCGCTTGGGACGGTTCTCTTGACCTTTCCAGGCCCACCGTCCATCCGACCGAGGAAGGGAAATGGCCCCTCTGAAATGCGCAGGGTTACTGCGTCTCCGTATTATAATTTGTCTATTTTGCGTCCAAGCTGAGCTATACTACTGTTTGGTACGTTTGTATTTTCATTTGCGCTAGGTGATTAACGGCGCCATTCCACTAACGTTTAACATTTGTTTAATTGAGAAGAAAGTGTAGACAGGATATATTAGCGCCTTTTCTTAAATTTAATTTTTAATCGCCGTTGTGTAATAGAATAAAAATATGTTTTGAGCTTCTAAACGGCCTTCTTCTTGGTCGAAGCCTAAGCGTAAAATTTCAATAATTTAAGCTGATAATTAATGCTCATAAATTTAGGAAATGCTCCTCCACAGCCGCTGAACGGCGACTCTCCTATGGCTTAACATCAACTTGACCACCCGCCTTACAGTACGGACTTCGCATCCAGTGGGTCTACTACCTGTTCCTGGATCTAAAGGAGTTCATCGGCAGCCTGCTTTTCAGCGATGATGAAGAAGTGAGAACCGCTTGGCTTTCCTCACCGGTGGCAGACTTCTATGAAGTGAGCATTCAGCGCTATGAAACGTGTTTAAATAAGCTGGGAATAAACTATGTGCAAAAATAGTTAAAAGTATACATAATCTGGTAAAGAAAAAATTTTGAAAATATATATACAGTGGGTGCCTCTTGATGTGATCACATTGGGACCAAGCCAAATTGATAACAATAATCGACTGATAACAATTGCCGAAGTTGAAAAAGATGCATTGTGGGAACATTACGTTACATGTACAGTCTTTAAAAGTGAAACAGTCTTGTAATATTGATTGTAATAAATAAGAATATAGTAATGCAGTAAAATAAAAAAAATTATTTATTTCCTTTGTCTTGAAAGAGTTATGGAACTAAAAACATATGTGAACTAAAAAGTCATTAATAATCGATTGCATGCTTTTTTCGTCAGAAGTTTATCAGTATACCTTCATACTGATAGTGCAACGTAAAGTCCACAGTAAAGTCCTCTGCCTAATAATGAACTCCTTTTCGTAAACATCAAGAGCTTTACGCATTTCAATAGCAGTTGGAGGAATAGAACATTCTTCACTCTCTGGCAGCTCGTTCTGCTTTTCAGACGCAGACTCTCTGGAGGTAACAAATTCGCAGATTTCGTCTTCGGTAATCCTATCTGCGACATCCACATCTTCATCAATTGCTATCCTGGCTTAATATCTTCTGGTTGCTTATCTTTTTTTATTGCTAACTCATTTGGAACTTAAATTTTCCTGGCCTTCTACATAATAACGAATGTCCGTAACCATCATAGAGAAGAAATAAGATAGGCATTTGCTTGCGCAGTGAGCGATTTCAGATGAGAGCGAAGTGGCACTGTTTACAATATAAAGACGTTGGTAGTTTAGTTTTTCAGGATATAGTTTTCTTTTAGAGGAACTGTTGTCGCGAGGAGTGGCATAAGAAGAAGTGAGGCTTTGCAAGCGTGAATTTTCTTTGAGCACCGAGAGATGGCATTAATTTGGGGGCACATCTAGAGCACTAGTGCTCTACATCTAGTGCTCTAGGCACATCATGGCATTAGTATTTTGTACATAACCACTGGATGTCAGTACTGTTCGCATTTAGTGTCGAAATAATTTTTTTTGGACCCGTGATTTTTTCATGGGAGAAATACTCGTTGCTTATAATCCTCGAACGCATTCCTCGGCGATAGTGAGCTTTTACTGCTTTTATCAAACGTCCGTATTATGTCTGCTCTTTCCTTTAGAGAAAGATCATTTCGTCGTTTAACTGGTGTATCCATGAAATGCTTTATTGATACTGTGTCTACAGCTTTAAAGTCCTTTAATGAAATAAATTTGATTTAACTTATTCAAACAGATACTTGTCCTTGTTTCTCGCTGAAGAAGCTGACGTCGTCAGTGAAATGTACATACGAGATATGAGTGGTGAAAAGGTTTTTTATTTATTATAATTAGTATTATCCACATGCCCTTTTTTATTATTATTTTCTGGTAATTGTCACAACTGTGTTTCTTTTCCCGGAAAATATCATTCATTCATACGAGGTAGTATTAAACTATTTTTGTGGATTTATGTTTTCATTTTTCTTTTTTAAATTATTCAGTGTTGCTAACTCGCTTAATAAATGCGGACGAATAATTAATTTAGTGAAAAGTCAAAGAAATTAGAAAAATTTTTGATAAAAAAAATTTACACTACCAAAAATCAGCCACTTACTTAAGCAGTGCCAATAGGGAAATGAAAAGTGACACTTCTATTATAAGCGGAATTCTGGATCCAATCTAAATACATGTATTTTAACTACATTTAGGGAAAAAATTTGATAATATCCGAAGTTTTGATCATAATAAACGGCGTACTTAGTATGAATTTAGACACAAACAAAAATGATAACAATAGCCGACTGATAACATTGATCGTGATCACATTAAGCGGCACCCACTGTAGTAGTTTTGTTTTTATTACAAAACGGAACTTACTTTCTTGCCGTTGTGATCATGGCAAACCGCGACTGGAAGATTCATGATAGGTTTGGTGTGATTTAGATTTCATTGAGGCTTTCAGGTCATCCTCATCAACAATAGGCGGCCGTTCAGAGCGGGGGTTAGTTATCTTCGAGGGATTCATTTCCTCCCGGAAATTCTAAAACCAAAACTGAGCTTTTCTTGTTGACAAGGCTTGACATACATGTCGACATATCTTAGTTCATTATGACCTAGTTTGAATTCAAAAAGCAATGCTTCTAATTTTTGACTTTGGTAACCTCTGACCATTGTAGATTCTCATTTACCGTGGTTAATGCGATAAATTATTTTGATAAGGACTCTTCTCAGAGAATTAGGTGTGAGAAAGCAAATCAAATAGGATAGAGACATTTCTGAGAATAGGTTCAAGTGCTATTCATTGTCAAAGAACTAGGTGCAGAAATACGCAAGAACTCTTTTAAAATTGTGCCATAAAGCTCAGTATATTTTCTTTTGTGTTTTTGCTAGATGATGTCTGCTGACATTTTAGGATCAATCTTTGGAATATGGGGATGCTCTCTTAAAATTGCAAAATTGCCAGATCTGCTCCCGACATGAATATTTTCTAAGGCAAGGCAATATGTTGATTAGGCGTAGAATGATAAGATTGCCATAAGATTCGTTCAGACAGCTTATAAAAGCGAAATGCATGTGAGTTATATTCCAACTTCATATCCGTATCTAATCATTTATGTATTGTATTCCGTCCTCCACATTCGAGAGCTGACTCTATATAAGCTTAATAGTGTAACTTCATTGGGGTCTTCCAAGGAGGTTTGCATAAATCACGCTTCCAATACTTATTCAGGGATGACTCGGTGATTCGCTTTGCAGCAGATTTCAAAAAGTGAAGTTTTGCAAAGTTCTATCCCGGGTGAGCATTTTGCACCGGGAGATTAAATTCAGAATTATCAGGGTCTCCTGGAAATTAGCATATTGGACGGATTTCATGGGAACTGATCAGTTTTCTATCTCAAATGCTAATGTAAACAGCAATTTGAAATGTCTCCTTAAGACTTCAAAGGAAAGAAGAAAAGAAAAAAAACCGAAAAGCAGCCCAAATTGAGTTGGAAATTTTTCTTCGAGTGGGGAAAAAAAGTAAAGTGAACCTACCTCATGGTTCTCATTAATTTTTGTGTTTTGTTTCACGAATCATTTAATCAAATTTGATCCATCCCCCCTGCTGTTTAATTAACTTGATTATTTTCATAGAACAGTTGATGACATAATTGTTTTCTCTAATTAATTTCCCCGTTTTTATCCAGTCCTGTTAAAAATCGTCTTGGAAGTTGAAGACAGATCGAAGGGATTCTACGATTAAGAGAGCAGTAAGTTCATTAAAAAAAATAAAACCCAATAATTTTAAAATCACATTTCAATAGTTTGGAAACAGTTTGAAACGTAAACAGCACCGGGAAAAGCTTTTATAACGAGCACTGGGAGCCCAGTTAATTGGACCCCCCTCTTGTTCGGTTTCAGAGTCTGACTCGAATGCTATTTGCACAGTCGGCAACCTCGGTCGGTTGCATTGCGAATTCCGATTCAAACTTGCCAGGTTCCTGATAGACTATTCAAAACTTACAGATAATTATCGAATGCTATCAGCTTCAAAAGAATCAATCAGTACTTTTCTGCTGGGAAGCTTAATAATGTCACAAAACCTGGGCTTAATATTGAGCATAGTATCAATTATATAGTTTTTAATTGTGCATATTCTTAATAGTTTTATATATCTGTACGTTTATAGAATTTTTTTTATATATCTACCTATTTCCATGAAAATATCTGGATTAAAAAAAAACTATACCTCACATGCAAATAATCAAAATTTGGCGATTCTGCTTTTATTGTCACTCGCCGCACGGGAATTTTTCCTTTCGTTTTTCATCTTCGCTTGTTTACCTTATGTTGGAGCATTATCGCCATTTCTTTTGATAGCCCGACCCTGTTGGTAGTTACCTGTGAGTATTTTCCAGATGCGTGGAAGATCCCTCGATCAAATGTGATTTCTGGCTGTGGGTATATCCACCAAGAAATCGTTTACCAAAGATTTCACCAATTGATAAACAAGTGAAAACTGCATGACTTTCTTCACTGGCGGCAGCTTCTATGAACTGATCATGCGGAAGTACATTGAGCGCTATGACAAATGCTTAAATTAACTTGGAAACTATGTGGAAACATAGTTAAAGGTACACAGAATCTGGTAAAGAAAAAAAAATTGACAACATATATAGTAGTTTTGTTTTATTATAAAACGGACCTTACTACGCTTATGCGTGACCGTTTTTATTATAAAACCCTCGTATATGGAACCAGACAGTCAGCACCATGTACCTTATGGATTTCGCTCACATTTTTTCGTTTGGTCCACAAAACACGAAATACACTCGCTGTTCTTTACAAGGTGCTAGCAAACGCGCCAACTTTAGTCAGTATCGGCCTCGGTGGCTCCGTGGTTGTGTGATCGCCTCTGATGCCCGAAGACGACGAGGATTTTTTCAGGGGGGAAATCTTGAGATCACGCACTTCCTTCGGAAGGGAAGTAAAGCCGTTGGTCTCGTGTAGTCGTTTGCCGGCTGCATGTTAAAAAACCCTTGCAAGACGAAATTTGCGGCCCCTATAACGCCGTCCTGAAATGACCATAGCAGTTGAAAAGGACGTTAATCCCAAACAAACCAAACCAAACTTTAGTCAGTACTTATCGGTTCTTCCGATAACTGATTAAGTTCTCTATAGCGAAAGATTGAACTACTATCAATTTGCCAACTTTTAACATCCGGATCAAAATGATATTCCATAAAAAAAATTGTTGTGCGTTACTTTTTGATCCTCTCTCGTATTGGAATTAAAAGTGCCTCCATATAATACATGGAATGGATGTAAATCCTTAAACCTGTTTCGAGTGGATTCTTTGAATTGAGTTACTCTTGGAAGCAAATATATCATTATAATCCTCGGTTTTATTCAGTATTTTTTATCTTTCGTTCTTTATGCTACTAAAAATTAACTATTATTAATTATTTTAATAATAACTTGGAGCCCTCCTTGCGATGTTAATGGGTGACACGTCTTTTTCCAATGTTTATGAAGACAATTACTTTTCTGGGATTCTAATTGAGTGATTGAATTCACTTAATTTGTAATTAAGAATGAATGATTGTACAGAGTATCTCTGCTATGCTTTATTATATCCTTTAGTTCGACAATATGCTATTTTGTTTTAATTTAAATCTCTGTGATGTGTAGAGGGGAGGGAGGAAGGAGAAATGGAAAAGTAATGTATTAACACGAGAGTTCATTTCCTTTGAGGAAGTAAAACGAGAATATCCTTTCCTCATTTGTCAGGAATAATTATAAGATTCGAACGGAGTGTGCTATTTCGAGGAGAGAGCAATTGGAGAAGAAAATGGCAAATAAATCAGATCTATCTTGTTAGTTTCTTGTTCAGTCACGAACGGTACGTAAAACAATGAAAGTGATTAAAGGATTGGACAGCTGTAGATACAAATAAAAAAAAAAAAACAGGGGAAAAAAAAACAAGAAGCCTCTTGCTATCAATAAAGCAAATTCCAGTGCATTTGTAAGTAAAATTATTTTAAATGAAATACCTAATACTATTTTAAATAATAGAAAATGCTTCTATGCGGTCGCCGAGCTCAACTCTCCTATTGTTATTAACAAGGTTTTCGCAATCGAATTCGAAGGATAACAAAAAACTGAATGCAAATTTAGCAACATTGGTCTATTCTGCTTTCAACAGTGGTCTGTTTCTCCATAAACACGACCAGATAAAATACACGCTGTCCCAACGCTCTTCGCGGCAACTATACACTCACAGCAATTTCCAGATCGTAGGACTCATTTTATTAGGTTATAGCTCTCTGACTCGATTATAAGAATACAGTACTTCGTAGATAAGTTGTACCATCCATCTTCAAGTGTTTACGAATCCCCGACTCATCTAACAGCGCCATACACAGCTTTACGAGCCAAGTCATTGGAAATGGGAATCATTTCCGGTAGAGATCAAGTTATGAAAACATGGTGGATAGCGATACTGGACGATTTCGCCGTTCGTGTTAGTAAGAAGATTAATACAAAATTATTAGAACTAATACTACTCTTTAATATTACTATGGATGGGACAAGTTATCTAGAGACTATCTATCAATAGGGATAGTCTCTTCAACTCTGAGTGCGAGAACAGGCTCCCTCAAAAAGCCAATGTTGAAAAAGCCATTCTCCAACATTGTTCGTCTTGCTCCTTCAAATTTTACCAGTTCAAGAAAAATTGAACGAAAACAGGAATCTGAGTAAGTTACACTTTTTTTTTCTAATGAAAATTATACTTATTTAATAGTTCCAAATTTATTTGCTAACCAGTTTTCTTATTCATTATTGTTACGATTATTTTTTATCTACTCGTTGTGATCTGAAATGCATTTTCATGAACAGCATTCATTATTATCGACTGCTAACAACGTGACTAGTTTCTCGCAGCAAGAATGGATCTAAGCACCGGAAGCTGTGCATCGGAGCCATATAGAAAGTAAGATTCGGAAGTCGAATATGAAATTAATTAAAATAAAATGTTACTGTTTCCCTTTCCATTTTTGTAGGGAGTGTAAATCATTGATCTAAAACTCATCCTTTTTTCTGCATTTCAGATTGCCAAGGACGCTAATATGAGCCTTCCTATTCAGCAATACGTGATAGTTTCCATTTAGCCTACCCTAAGGAATGTAAAAGGAATCTTGCTGATTTATAATGAGAACGATGTAATGGTTACAACAAAAATAATCCCTTGATTTTTGTGCAAATCAATTCTGTTAGGTGATGGTGAATTTATTGCATTGTACATTATAAGTTGATTGTATTGTTAAATCAATAAATGACTTTATAAAAAAAAATTGATGTTTAAACATTTTTAAAGGATGTCGTTTCTCTTCCTATTGTTGTCTACCGTTCAAGAGCTGTCAACTCTATGAACACGGCGATCGTTATTTTAGAATTTAGCAACAGATTTATCATTAAAATACTTTTTTCTGTCTACAAGCTTGGAGTTCTATCTTCTGCTGGCGAATTTTGACTATAAAGATGATAAAATACAAATAAAGGTCGGTATACAAATGTAAACTTATGTAAATATCAGTATACATGTGTGTAAATTTGTGAAAATAAGTGTGTAAGCCTGTCTAAATTGGTGTATATACGTGTGTAAATTTGTGTTCCTTTGTGTATCAATGTGTAAATATGCTATAAAAGAGTAAGCATGTGTAAATAGGTGTATAGACGTATGTAAATCTGTGTGAATAGGTGTATACCCGTGTGTAAACTTGTATATATCTTGTATACAAGTGTGTAAATTCATGTACATATTTGTGTAAACTTATGTAAATAAGCTGTACAGATGCGTGAATTGTGTATAAACGTGTGTAAACTTGTGTAAATAAGCTGTACGGAGGTGTATATAAGCGTAAACATGCATAACTATGTGTAAACCTGTGTAAATTTGTGTATGTCTGTGTAAAGTTGTGAATGTATTCTATACAGATGTGTACAAAAGTGTAAACTTGTGTACATTGTATATACACGTGTGTAAATTTGTGTAAGTATGACTATATAAATGTATAAGTAGCTGTGAAAATATATAAATTTGTATGTAAAAATGTGTAAATAGGTATATACGCGTATAGTAAACTTGTACAGTCGAGTCAATTGACCCGAGAATGGCGACTCGGAAATTCGGGTCAAACAACTCTTACTGACACCTGTGTCCAATGACTCTCTGAAATGGGTCGTATTGGAAGAATCATAGGACTCTCACAAGCGGGTCATATTAATCGCATATGGCTGTGAGTGTACGTACAATGGTAAACTCGGTCGCATTTTTTCTTTAGTAAAGAAGTCAGTTACGTGTTGGAGCAGATAGCTTTACCTGGTTTTCTAGTGATATAAAGTCGTGGTTTTATTTGAGTTTTTCAAAGAATTTTTTCTTTTCTTTTTGTAATTGAACGTGAACATGCCTGTAGCGTACAACAGTACAAATCGAAGCGATAGCGAATAGATGAAGGTAGGGGTTTCTTATCTACCTTCATCTGTTCTTGATTTCATGTTATAAATAAGTTATATAAATGTAAGGGTTTCGTATAGCCTTCATTTATTTCGTATGTAGGGTTTGTCCTGATAGGCTTTGCCTATTATGCAGATTAAATTTGCCTAGCGAACGTAAACGGCGCCCGGAGCATGATGATCATTTTTTCACGCCGTCTTCTCATATTTCCCCTCCCCCGCCCTCCCCAATCGCTAGCCAGTATTTTTACCTGTAGAATGAATATCACTTGTGTAAATCAAAAGCTTTTGAGCAGACAGGGAAAATTATCAGGCAAATGCATATAAAACTCATTTTATTTAAGGGTCAATCGAAGCTGATACTATTAAAAAAAACAAAAAAAAGCTGTTAAAATATGAAATTGCATAAAGATTTTTGGATTGAAAAATGGAAGGGAAAACTCTGCGACCTGGATTCGAACCAGGAACCTCGACTATCATGGCCGACGCCTCTACCAATTGGGCTATCGCAGACACCTGGACAGCCAAGCTGTCTCAAGGTGTCTTAAAGACAACCAAGTTGTCACGGTTGAAAGCCCAATGGGAGACGGGAACCTGGCCAATAGCCCAATTGGTAGAGGCGTCGGCCATGATAGTCGAGGTTCCTGGTTCGAATCCAGGTCGCAGAGTTTTTCCTTCCATTTTTCAATCGAAAAATCTTTACCTATGCTTGGAGAGCATCTCCAGTTAATAATTACTATTATTTACTTATGAAATTGCATATTTAAAAAAATATTTGCCACTCTTTTTACGGCATACTTGAACCTTTACTCAAACTTCCAAGGCAAACTTAAATTATCACTTGATTTTGTTATTAAGAGACTTTAGAGAGAGAGAGAGAGAAAGCGAGAGAGAGAGCGCTAATCTTTAATGGTTTAATACCTAATTGTTTGTAAGCTTCCACACCGTGATTTTTTTAAGTAAATAAACTAGAGATGGTTTCCAAATATTACTTTGGTCATTATAATTCATTTAATGTATTCTACGTAAATGAATATGTAATGAAATGTGTGTAGCTCTAAAGCGAAGCCACGAATAGATGATCTTACAATGATAGATGTAAATAGGATGCGTTACATAAATGACATTGAATGACTTTGGTAACTTTTTTTTACAAACAATTAATGATAATTATTTCTCCAATTCATTATGCTGACATGATCTTTATCGCTATGTCCCAGCATTAAGGATTAGCCCTCTCTCTCTAACGTCTCCTTTTGTTATTAACAGAAACAAAATTTATTATAATTTGTCATATAAAGATAATAATTAAATCTCTTAAAAGGCTTTTATATGATTTTCTGTTTATGAAAATATTTTGCGGCACACCCGAGGTTTGAAAATCGCTGCTTTAGTCATAGCCTCCTTCTACTACCTAGAGTCCCTGCTTTTTACTTACAGGGACTCTACTACTACCCCGATAGGTCTGCCACCCCCATTACACTAAAGAAAACATATCGGATGGGCTTTCAGTTGTCTCCTACTTGGCAGCTGCATGTAATTCTATCTCGTAGCATACACACAAGATTAAAATTTGAATTTGGTGTCTGGATGAATATTTTCGGGCATTTTATAGCTTAGCTTTAATAATGTCCATGAGGCGACAGCCAATCAGCGGCTGTCTTAGCCCGTTGCACAGGTCTTTTATTATTTTATTGTATTTATTTATTTATTTATTTATTTATTTATTTACGAATTGGGATCCAATACGTCCATCCAGATCCTGTAAGGCCAGAGGCCGAGGAGTTGGATCCCTGGATGGACCTGGATTCACGATTGCTGTATGATTGTCGCAGCTGCCGGGGGGGGGGGGGGAAAGATTTGCTGCTTCATATTTCCTGCTTAACGTGTGCTTTGTTCAACACTTGCTCAAGCAACATGTCAAAAAGAAAGTATAACACGAGTCTTCTGAGGAAAAAAGAAAAAAGCTCTTTTAAGGGCCACCAGTTAATTAATAGTAATTCATTTAACATCAACCTCAGTATAAGGCTTGTTTCCATGGTAACGCAGTGATGGGCGGTTTTTATGATTCGCATGGTTGGAGTATAGTTCAGAAATCCAGGAAAATACGTAATATTTCTGTGGAATTACGGCCTTCTCGATCATATGATCTTACTCTATAAGTTTCTGACCTTATCCTCTCAGTTTCAGTATTTATGGTAAATCATGATATAATACATACCATACATATATACAGCGCCGATTGATACGTATATCTCTTTGTTCAAGAGATATAACAGGAAATACGGGTTGCAGGATACATATTGCGAAGGTCCTTTCTCAAGTTATAGCAAATAGGCACCACATTAAAGTTCTTCCATGACTGAAGTTAAAGTTTTCGGTACGTTATGCTTGGTCAATGGATATCCCATTTCCGGATTGCCTTTTTTTTTGATTGTCTGAAATACGGACTTCGTGGATCTCTTTAATATAATTTACAAGGAATGCCTCTTTTTAGTTTCTTTTTTGGATCTGTACTCTTTAGGGTATTTGATTCTGACGAAATTTTAACGACGATAATCAATGGTGTAATATGATATGCTATCATATGGCTTTGTTTGAAACGTTATTCACTTATTGTTCTCCCTCTCACCGTTCACTCATTGATTTAGCAGTTTGGTGTAATATTTTTTTAATGAATATAACCGACCTCATTCAATAAATTAATACAAATATTGAACCAACTATAAAAATTTATTATTTAATAAATAACTTTTAATTAATCAAACTGTCATAAATCTGCCAATTTATGAATAAAATGTAGATGTTTAAAAGCTAATTATATGTATATTTTTTATATTCAATGGTTAATTTAAATATTTTTAATAATCATGAAGCTTCAAAATGAGTTTAAGAATAAAAATTAACAATTTAGCCTGATATAATTAGACGTCCTTCAAATTAGAAATTTCAATGACTGTCCATCTAATTAAAGAAGCTTACTTTATTAAAAAAAAAAGGATAAATAGAATTCAGCAAAACCTTCATATGATCTCATTGCGGATTGGTTATTTAAAAATTTATGTTAATTATTTAATTTGCAAAACTTTTGATATAAATGTCGATTGTTTTATTCTTGTCTTCAAATTATATCCCCGAAAGTATCTGCCATTGTTAAAGCGTGTGTTTTCACAAGAATTAATTCTATTAAAAGCATATCTAATGCGCGTTCAGAGTGGTGGTGGAGGAATAATGGTTTGGGCGAGTTTCGGATATCATGGAAAAACTGATATCATAGTTGTTGATCAGCACAAATATCAAGACCTTATTGGAGAACATTTGTTACCTACAGGACCTTTAATTAGCAGTGCAAACTGGATCCTACCGCTAGATAATAAATACCCCTGCTTCGACAACGGACTGATTCTAAGTGAACGGGGTGAAAGTTTTGAAGTGGCCATCAACATAAGTGCTTCACTAGTGCGACGTGTTTATGCAAATGAAACACAATATGGCTGCAAAAAAGATTTCATTATCGCCATTAAAAAAATCTGGGATGAAATCCCACTAACTTGTAAGTGTACTGCAAGAATTAATCCTGTCAATGCCGAACAGAATTAAAGAAATACTTAAACGTAAAGGAAAGTCAACTGATATTAAAATCAAAAATAATTGTATTAAGTTTGCTAATGCCAGTTGTGTTTATTTTTAGGACAGATAGGTACTTATGTTTTCACAATGTGCGTCCGTCCGTCTGTCTGTCTGTCTGTTGGTGCCACAGAGTAGACAGAACGCTTATGGCATCTCACGCGCATCGCCTCTTGTGGTGGGACGATGTTGCGTTTTACACTGCAGAAAACATGCTCATAATAGCGAATAATCCGCATTTTCATGTGAAATTATTATATTTTCCCAAAACTCTGTTTCATTGGTGCACATAAAAAGTGATTTTTAGGTAACATTCATCATTTTCATACGAAATAAAAATTAATATTCAGCTGCTACATGGCCTTACATTTTCTCAATTTCAATTTAATTTTAAAAATATCTTTTTTTCACTCAAAACACTCTGCAATCAGTAGATTACCGTTTTTACAAATTGGCTCCATACAGTATTACATGAATTTCATACATTTCTCAATAGATTTTATACAATTTTAAATGAATTTAATAAGAAATCTATATATATAAAGAAGGATGTTTGTGGGTCTGTGCGTCTGTGGGTGGGTCTGTGTGTACGTTTTTTATACAAATCTACAGTTTTATTCCGATCTTGATGAAATTTCGCATACATGACCTTCAAAGCATGAGGAAGGTCACTGTCTACTTCAGATTTCGAAAAAATAATAATTATTGATAAAAAATCGTTATTCATGGTTATGACAGGGCATATTAATGAGAAATATCGCATGACCAACAATGCAAGACAAAGTTTTTGCAACAATGGTATCAACACGCAATTCACAAACACTCTGCACGGACCAACAATATATATCTCATGACCAACAATGCAAATAAAAGTTTGTGCAACAATAGGTATCAACACGCAATTCACCAATAACAATGAGCTCAAAATGATGATGCAATGATAAAGCAATCCTTTCCAAGAATTATAACAATGAACATAAAATGATGATGCAATATGGATAAGTTTCAATTTGTAACAATGCATAGAATTCCTGTTATTCAGGTTTTTCTTAGAAAAGAGAGTTCTTAGTACTTAATAATTTCTTGAAAATCTTTAAAAATGATCAGTAGCTGGAGATAATGAAGAGTTAGCAGACTATTGAGAAAGAGTGGAAAGACGACAGAGAAAGGAAACCTTTAGCTCCGTGCTGTATTGAGCAAATGGGAAGCAAGTAAATAGAAGAATTGGCGACCGCTAGACTACCCAAAGTGATGAAAGGCCAAATTTTGCTTCAACACAGCGAGAGAAGAGTGGAAATTGCAACAACATCAAGTGTAGATCTGAAGTAAGATTATCTGAGTAAGAAATTATTGGAGCAGTCCATCCATTTTGAGCCTTTAAAAAGATTTTTTTCGAATTTTCATTAAGAATTTTTACTGTATTAATTCTAAGCATTTTCATGTGTTTATTTTTAAGATATTGCAAAATTTAATTTAATTTTTTGAGATTGTTCTGTTTACATCCAAGTGTAATTATCCCGGGCCACGCCGGGTACCTTTGCTAGTAATAAATAAAACATTTGGTCAGGTTGTATTTCCCATTATTGAGCAGACATGTGATTAGCGTAAATAAATGTTAATGTCTGTGCTTGTATCCATGATTAACTTCTACGGTGAAAGCACACTTGTTTGCTAATTCATTTTCCAGGAGTGTACCTACTGACGGGATTTTTTTTATACGTTTTTATTTAACTTGATTTTCTGTCGGTGTGTCCGCGTCTGTGGTCAATTCTTATAATCAATATTAAACCATCTTCCCGAGAAGCTAGAGAGCTGAATCTTGATACACATACATAGGACCGATGACAATGCATGTTAAAAAAATGTTTAAAAATTTTTTTTAAATCGGTTCACTGGTTCATGTTCTAATTCCACGATAAACAATGGCCACAACAAACAATTCGTTATGGCGAGAGTTAAATGTATCCGTTGTTTATTGTTGCAAAATTCAGTTTTATTATACTCTGTCCGACGAAAGTTTGACTGGGCGTGTCCACTTAAATTTTAGCTTTCAATTGTTTTTAGACGTTGTTGCAAAATAAAATTAACAATGTCTAACTATTGAAATTGGAAATTTAATTGGACACGCCCATTCAAACTTTCGTTGGATATAGTGAGTATAGGAGCTTTAGCGAAAAGCTACTTATAAGAATGCACGCTTCGTCTGTACGTTTATCCGGCCGTCCGCCGTTTGCACGATAACTTGAAAACGGATTAACTTTTTCAAATTCTGTTTTCAGCCTGAAATATATCGGATATATGACCATCAAGGTCTTAGCTCGACTGTATCAACTTTTCAGGATTTTTCGTGGACCGCTTCAAGTGGAATTCGCGTGTAAAGAATACCAAGATAATGGCATGTCATAGAACAATCGATTCGTCAAGAATGAATACACTGTTACTTTCTGTTTATCTTTTAGTATTGTTAACGTGAGTTCGCGCACGCGACTATCGCTTTGTCGACGCACGATTGCTCAAGTGCTCACAATTTATATTAAGTAGCGGAAAAATGGAGCTACTTATTGGTTTTACAATGTCCTTCCATCCCCTTCATAATTTCTACATTTTTTAAGATAGAAGATTGAAATTCGGAATGTAGCTTACTATGGGCATGTCCACATTCAGTATTTAATTTGATTTTGATTTTGGTGCACTGGGGTCGGAATTACGGTGGTGGGAGTCTGAGAGGACAAACGATCGACGTGTTATTTAGGTAGGTAAAGGAGTGAAATTCAGTATACTGATTCCGCTAGGCAAGATTTACATTTTTATGATGTTTAGGCCCAATTGTTCCAGTGGGGTCGTAGTTGTGGGGGTGGTAGTCACTTGGTCTTTAGAAGTACGGCAACATATGGCATGTGATATGTCATTCGTTCCGAAATGATGAAGAAGGAAAGAAACTAGAGCTCTTTTACATTTTCTGCGCATTATGTTCGAGAAAATCAATTTTTTGATTAAAAAATTTGTGGGGGGGGGGGGGTTAAAAGTTCAGATAAAGGGGTAAAATAGATGATCGCAAATCATTGCAGGGTTCGCTATTTGCCTTACTTACCCTTATCCTACTCAGAGGGATTAATCTCTTGTTAATAAATGTATAAACGTATTTCTGCTTCACGGCTAAAGCTCATTCTTGGAATCTTTACAAGATTTTATTTACTTTACAAATCGTTGACGCCGGCTTGAAGACATAATATAATAAAAAACCATAATAAAAGCGTGGTTTGAAAAACTCTTTTTTCCCCCTCTTGTTTAATTTCAACACATCTTTTCAAATCGTAAGTTTTTAGGTCGATTTCGGAAAGAAAAAAGTTTTGAGTTTTGGAAACGAACTCTTAGCGAGTGGAAGGCCAGTAAACCACAATAATTATAAAAACAAAAACAAAACAGTAATTCCAAATCATACAAATCTTGATGATGAACTCAGTAAAGAAGTTCGAAAACGTTCATTTTCAACATTTATCATTCATTATCTATCATTCATCATTTTTAAGTAGTATTTATTTTAAATTTGAATCTAAGATATTCACAAGGAAACTGGTAATTTATATTATATTAATTTATTTCAGTTTAATACATTTTAATACATATCATTTAATAACATTTATACATTTACGAGGATATAACAAACAGAAAATAAACAATGATAAGGAATCAATTTAGTACCTTAATATAACTTTACATTATATAAGAAATTTGTGTGGTTGGTTCGTTACTTTGCGTGCGGTCGGTTTATATCTTCTATTTTTATGCTCGAAGGATTATATTATTTTATTCGCATTTTTACCTCAGCGTACATTAATCA
Source organism: Rhysida immarginata (assembly GCA_023313115.1). NCBI lineage: Eukaryota > Metazoa > Arthropoda > Chilopoda > Scolopendromorpha > Scolopendridae > Rhysida > Rhysida immarginata. The sequence goes on from JAHWFO010103031.1 coordinate 524,519, forward strand.
TGGCGTAATGTTGTACGTAAATCTGTAATATAACTGAATGTACAGAAAATGAATATGGGATTTTACAAGAACAAAAGCATTCGAAATGTATTGGAGTGGGTGGGTAATTAGGGTACGGCACAAAAGAGTCAGTTGTGAAATTTTTAAGTTATAAAAGTTAAACGAATACCAGGTATCTTTTGAGAAACTGAACGTAAATTTTAAGAATTCTGTGTGTGTGACTAGCGAGGAAAAGAATTTAATGAACAATAAAAAAAGAGCCCACGTGGATGTTTCCGCTCCTTTCTTTACCCCACCCCTTCTTACTTTTCGTCCTTCGTCTGGACGGAGCATCGTTTATGGTCCAGTACATCGCCGTCGCATTTCCGTCGCCGGTTTAAAAAAAAAAAAAGGCGAGAGCGAATGAGTGAGCTCACCTGTGGCTGTTTCTCTTCCGCGTCGGTGTCCTGTTACAGCAGCAGTTTTTCACTTTGAAACGCGAGAACTTTTATCGTCTGGAGTCGCCTTCGCCACGTTTCTTTTTTATTCACGTGTGGGAGGGGAAGCGAATAAGAATTAAAGCGTTTATTCGAAGCAGCTGTTGTGTTATTAAAAATGAAAAAAAAAATAGCCTAAAGAATTATGCCAAATATTTTTTAAAAGTGTATTCGTTGACTCCCTCATTTACTGTGACTGCAGTTTTTGAGGTAGGAAGAGAAATTTATGAAGCTGTAATCTATTCTGTATTTTGATATATGAAGACTTAAAGAAGTCTTAAAAATTAACATTAAGACCACGGCAGGCATTTAGATGGAACCCACGGCTTCACTGGTGGGCGGGATTTTTTTATTTTATTTTCATTTTTTTTTCTTTTTTAGACAAGATTCCTGCATCGAATTAAATGATTTGTATGTGTGTGTGTACGGTATTAGAACATTTAACTTGCAATGTTTTGCTTGCTCTCTCTCAATTAGTAAAGGCGAAGAAAATAGAAAGGCAGCCAATTTATTCTTGTTTTTTTGTATGCAAGTTCGTTTTGTCGAGGCCTTTAAGCAGCGAAGGTTTACATGTAGTTTGAATGAATTCATTTGGCGACAAAAACAATTTGATACAGTGTGCCCCAAAAGCTTATGGGATTTTTATTTAGACTGTAATAAACATGTTCCAAAACTAACAACATGATACCAACTAAATTATTTGTTGAATAAATAATTTTATGCAAAATGGGGTCCCAAATGCTTAGGTAATATGTGAAAAAGAAAATATCTTCATAACTTATTTTTATAATGGAACTGTTCAATGCTTTGAAGTATCTACACGCCACTCTCATTTGGATAACCAATTACTGTTTTTTTCTGCTCAGGAAATTGCTCTTGCATGGAAATTAAAAGCACAAGGTCAATAAGAAGTTAAAATAGCAAAGAAATTAAAAAGAACTGCACTATAAACTCTTTCTCAAAAATCCATCTTCCACACAAAAACCAAGACCAGGTTGTCCAAGAGTCACTTCTTGTAGAGATGATCGCATGATTGCTCGATTTGCTAGCCAACAAAACAAATCTGTTCGAGAAATTCAACATGTCTTAAAGAATACTATACATAGGCGGCTAGGAAGTGAATAATCCAAATATTTCTCTCCTAAAGACGGGACACCAATTATGAAACATCCTGTATACAGGGTGGTTATAATTAAAGTGACACCATTTAGACCCTTCTAGCGGCCGTTCTGGTAATCAGATTTTGACGAAACTTGAGATATATGTTATACAGACCATGGGGAAGACAATTTTGCAATAAAAAAAATAGTTCACATTTTGACCGCTACGTCAAATATGGCGCTGGTCATGTAAGAAACTATCTGAGAATTTTTACTCAATCAGAGACGTTATGCAAATGAGATGTAAAATGACAGTGAAATTAAATGTAAAGTCATTCTTCACGATGGTTTTAGCTAAAAAGGATCGAGCTTTATTGGTGAAGTTTTTTTTACCAGAACTGCAATAATGCTTCTGCTTCACTAAGAGAATATCGACGTTTGAAAAACTTGCGAAATGGGCCTATGTCCATTAATGGTTTAAAAAAGATGATTAAGAAATTTGAAGAAACTAGTGAGTTCGGTGTGCCGCCAGGGAGAGGACGAAAACGAATTGCAAATGAGACTGTGGAAGACGTTGCTGCTGCTGTAGTGGAGAGTGCTTCAAGTTCCCAATATTCTTCAGCAAGTGTTCGAACCGTATCACGTGATTTGTCTGTTCCGTGGTCTACGGTACAAAAAGGTTTGCGTTCTATTTTAAAGTGGTATCCATACAAGATCCAGGCGGTTCAAAAGTTGGTTCATGAAGATCCGGAAAAACGCACTGATTTTGTTTGCCAGTTTCTGTCGATAATGCATGGCCATGGAACATTTTGTGGTCAGATGAAGCGCATTTCACACTAGACGGAGCAGTGAATGCTCAAAACTGTCGCATCTGGGGTACTGAAAAGCCGACGGTTGTGCATGAAAAGCTTTTGCACTCTGATTACGTGACTGTATGGTGCGGATTCACTTCACATTTCATTCTTGTCCCCTTTTTCTTTGAAGAGAACACTCCTCAAGGCACTAAAAGATGTTCAATCACTGGCGCTCGTTACTGCGAACTTCTGCAGCAGAAAGTCATTCCTGCTTTACAAGAAAGACAATGTTTAGACACTACTGTCTTTATGCAAGATGGTGCAACACCCCACATTGCAAGACAAGTGAAGGAACTGCTTCATGCTCATTTTGGAGATGATCGGGTGATTTTGAAAACTTTTCCAACTGCATGGCCTCCTCGTTCACCGGACTTAAACCCTTGTGACTTCTGGTTGTGGGGATATTTGAAAGATAATGTCTATGGAGGAAGAATACGGACTGTCCATGAATTGAAAGCAAACATAACACGCCATATCACTGCGATTCCTCAGGAAACCTTTCGCTCTACTGTGGAACATGCAGTAATGCGCTTTGAATATGTCATTGACACAAATGGAATGCACATTAAACAAATGCTCTGATTTTATAAATTTCTCTGCTTCTAACTTGTTTTTATTATTATTCATGCGCCATATTTTGACGTAGCAGTCGAAATGTGAACTAATTTTTTTTTATTGCAAAATTCTCTTCCCCATGGTCAGTATAACATATATCAAGTTTCGTCAAAATCTGATTAGAACGGCCGCTAGAAGGGTCTAAATGGTGTCACTTTAATTATAACCATCCTGTATATATAACTATGGCGACTGACATGAAACAAGACTCTATAGTTATAGTGGCTAGAAGAATAGGTGGCTATACTATAGTGGCTAAAATGAATAGCAATGCCTTCTTTAATCACCACCAATGGAGGGCGACTGTCTGCTTGACTCTCTGTTTGACTATCTGTATGAAATAAAGCTGATATAGAAGAATTATTTCACAAATTTGCTTTATCTTCTAACAAAATCTAAGTTTTAGAACTTTGTTATTTAAATGGCTTTATGTTTCAATCAAAGTAATGTAATGAATATACGAAAAAATATAGTAATAGTTTTTTAACAGTAGCGCCATCTATGAGGAACAGAAAAAGTACCTTTTTACATAAAAATTTTTCGAAAGTACATACTATGAAATTAAAACTCTGTGAAATTAATTATTCAAACAAGCCCATAATCGTCACCATGTTTTTTTCAGTGAGCTGGCCTGATGAATATAGGAGGTAGGGTGCCTGGATAAGTGCGGAGTAGGGTGGTGACAACCTATACCGTAAGCTTAAAGCGTAAGCCGCCATTTTGAATCCATGGTCGAAAGTGCCAATTGAGTTACTATGTTAAATTCGTCGTTATTTTAAAGAAATAAAATACCGTCATTCGTATGTACCGTCATTTTTGGTACATACTTTAGTTGTATGTACAACCACTTGTTCGTTTTTATTATAGAAAAAGATAACTAAATTTATCATTAAAAAAATGCAAATCCAAGAATAAAACGTATAAAATAAAAAATATATTAAAAAAAAACTTTTTAAAAGCACACAATTTTACTTCATTAAGTGCACTAAAAATAAAAATTTTTGGTACCTTTTATTTAGGAATCCATAAATTAAAAAAAAAGGTAAAAGTGTGGCGGCGCATTTATTTTTTATGTTGTGACGATATTAAATGTAAGTCACCACAAAATCAGAAGAAGTAGTCTGAATCTGTGTATTTAAATTCCATTCCCATTGATCAAGTAACTAATGGAGAAGCACTAGATAATCCTAATAAGAATAAATATTTTTTGTCCCTTTTTTTCCGCCCTCTTGCCGTTCCGTTCTTGTGTTGCCATAGAAACATCGAGAGGAAGTCTGCGGTGAAGAGAGAATCTAACTTTGGAATCTCGGGAGGGGAGGGGGGGGGAACGTTGTAACTGCTCAAATTTTGAATTACTTAAATTTGATTGGTCAGAGATTCTTTCCTTCGAAAAGAGAGGGAAAGTCGGAAGAAGAGAAATGGCAGCGGGAATGAACTAAAGCAGCTAATCACTAGTGCTGATGCATCGAACTCCGCAATCATAGAACGGTGCAGTTTTATCAATAAGTAGATCGTTACCTATGAGTGAGGATGACTGACATTTGCATGATAGACATTGTGAACGATAATACACATTCACATTTAGATTTAGATTCACATTGTGAACGATTCGCATTTGTGCATAATCGGAACTAATGTTCCCTAACATGTCGCAGGCAGGCGATAGTCAATTGGACAAGGTGCGGAAAGCTTAAGAGACTGGATGCAACCTCTGTGACCAGGTATTGGCGGAAGTGAACTTCATTGGACTTCAGCAGGAATGCTGTGACAACGAAGGGGTATCGATAAGGTACAACGATAAGTTACACACCGGAGCAAGAGCATCGTCAGCGGAACCACTTATGGCTAGCGCCAGCTAGCAAGGAGCAATGATACAGCATCAACTTTAAGTGCGTCGTTGAAAAAGATGATCCAAAAGTGTGAGTGAACGGCTCATCGAGTGTGCAAATAAAGATAAGTACTTATGGGTGTGCGTTGAATTAATAAATGCATCAGTAAAAACGCTCAGATCTCATTGATGAAGTGTGTTACTGCGCAGAACATATTTATTTTTTAAGTAATATGCCGTACAGTGCGAGGAAAGAATCTCTTAGAAAATTATGTTAAATGTTAAGTAATGCCAAGCGCTCGTTCATAAACTATTTTATATATGAATGCTGATATTCCATATTACTAACAAACTAATCCGTACCTCATATTTTGTATCTAGATCCAAAGTTTAAACTGAGTAAAGAATTCGTTTGTTTATTAAAAGCGGTGTCTCTCCTGGGTTTTATCTGATTAAGCACATGTTAGCTATAAGAGGAATTGGTGGGCACTCTGGAAACAAGTCATTTGTCAGAATAGAGATTGGTGTTTAATTAAAGAATTTGATATAGGCTTATTGCAGAACACAACACATTTTAACTAGCCATAATTTTCTCCTTGCAACACTTGCAGGAAAACGAAAAGGCAGTGGCTACGTACAGTGCAACCTTGTACGCCTTCCGTTCACTACAAAGGAAGCGACAACATGTACCGCCATCTACTAACAGATTCAGATTCCAAACTATCTCAAATTTCGAAACAAGCAATATGGCAGATTCCCATCGCTTAGTGGAGAAATGCAACGTTTTAAACAATTTTATCTTAGCTTCAAGCAGCTAATATGGGATAGAATGAATATTGTTAATTGCGCCGATCATCTGCAAATCAAGAAAAACTACATTTACTTCAAATTTACTAGATCTATATATCGGTCACTACGCGTAGATACCCTCTCCCCTCAAGCATTCTCTTCTCTTGTCGTAGGCTACGCTCCTGTTAACACGAGTTAGCTCTAATCGCTTCGCTATCTAAATTTTGACTCTACTGCAATTTATTTCATGTAATCAAGAATAGATAAAGGAGTTTAGTGAAAACTATTCAGGGCCTCCAGCACTGTTTTGAGAATCAGATTAACATTAACATTCTTGATTTTTTAATTTTTTTATTCTAAGTAATGGATTTGTAATTATTATAATTATTCATTTGGTCAAAAGGTAATAGATTCATTATTATTATAAAAAATTCTTATTTTTGTTATAAATATTCATTTATTGAATAATAGTTGTTATTACTTGTCATTTTACAGTTAAAATTAAGAATTTTACAATTTCTTCATATAAAATTTTTTTTAATTTTTTTATAATTATTATTTTGTTTGATACTTCTAAATATAAATGCCAAATAAATTATTATAGTAAAAATAAAAATAAAATAAATTATAACAAAACCCACTTAATATTCACTGGACGTCTTTGGATTTCCAACATAAATTTTAGGATGCAACACTTTGTTCTTTTGCGTATTAATATTGGGATGTCCACAATAGATCAAATGCAGGATGTCCACTGGTGAAAACAAAGAAATTAATAGAATAGCTGGTCATCCAACCGTTTTAATGTCCAAAGACAGCTTCAGTAATAAGATGATAATCACTTTTATGGCACAGTAAAAGAAATTTAAAATTTATAAAACAAACTTAAGTATAATTAATAGAACGTTTTCGAGAGTTATCTTCTCTCATCCCCAGTTATAGAAATTTAATAAGTTTCTTTGAATTAATCATTGTTAAATGTTTATAAGCAAATATTTTCTAAAAGAAGAACGAAGAACCGCACCGTAAAATTCATCTATTATTGGAAATCCAAACACGTCCAGTGAATATGAAGTGGATTTTGTAATAACTTATTTGATTTTTTTTTTCCCTATAATAATTTATTTGGCATTTATATTTGGAAGTATGAAACTAAATAAAAATTATAAAAAAATTAAATTTTTTAATATTTTAAATTTTATTTTGAAGAAATCGTAACATTCTTAATTTTAACTATAAAATGACTTGTAAAGAACTATCATTCAAGAAATGAATATTTATAATAAAAATAAGAATTTTTATAATAATAATAAATCTATTACCTTTTGACTACATGAATAGTTATAATAATAATTATAAATCCATTATCTAGAATAAAAAAAAAAAATCAAGGATGTTATCTGTAGCTCAAAACATTGATACGGACCCTGACTAATTTTCACTAAAATTAAATCAGAAACAGAAGAACCTCCTTCATCTATTACATGAAATAAATTGCAATAGAGTCAAAATGAAGACAGCGAAGCGTTCAGAGCTAACTTCAGTTAACAGGAGAAGAGAATGGTGGGGGGGGGGGGAGGGACATTTACGCGCTGTGACCGATATACAGATCTAGTAAATTTGAAGGAAATGTAGCTTTTCTTGACTTGCAGATGATCGGCCCGTTAACAATATTCATTCTATCCCATATTTGCTGCTCGAAACTAAGATAAACTTGTTTAAATCGTTCCATTTCTCCACTACGCGATGGGAATCCGCCATGTTGCTTGTTTCGATATTTGAGTTAGTTTAGCATCTGATTCTGTTGGTAGATGGCGGTACAGCTTGCCACTTCCTTTGCAGTGAACGGAAGGCGTACAAGATTGCACTGTACGTAGCCACTGCGAAACGGAAAAGCCTTCCACCGTTTTCGGAGCGGTTGTTGCGTTCCACCGAATTCGGGAACGCAGCAACCAGGCATCGTCTGTTCCTTAAAATTCGATGTTAATAATCTATTTTAAAAGGTCAAGTGATTAAAGCTTCAATTACATACAGAAAACAGATCAGTAAACTAAACAAATAAAGAAAATTCTATCATTACCAAGCGAGACTCTAAATATCTTACAAGTATTTGTGCAAAAAACATGTGTTCTCCTATGCGTGACTGAGTACTTCCGGATTCAAAATGGCGGCCACAACCGACAAAATGGCGAGTTGTCACCACCCTACTCCGCACTTATCTAGGCACCCTAATAGGAGGCCTTGCGTGAAGCCATCTAGTGGCTACCTTCGAAAACGGCGAAAAAGAAACTTGTCGATGGCCTCGGTTCTTGTAGAAAGACCCCAAAAATCTATTTTGCGTAGATTCTACTGTCCATGTAGAACCCGAATGGAGGGGGGGGGGCGTTTCGTGGTTTTCTTTTAATAAAATTTAGTATTTGCATTTCAATAGACAATATCCGTGATGCGCACTTGTAAATTTATACTTGGAAAGCTTATAAAGAGCAACATTAAGTATTTTAACTGAAACTATAGGCCAACCTTTCAATTAGATTGACGTCTTTGTATCGCTATTAGATATACGAATATGGAGGCCTTGCAATACATTTTGATGAAATTTATTTCACAACCGGTTTCGCCATCTTTTCCCGCCTTTTCAAGGTGATGGAATGACTAGCTGCTAAATATTTTGAAAATGCATAACTGAATCTAACAATATGAATTCATATAGTGAGCTGCCACCTTCTGCATATAATAGTAGTTTTATATTGCGCCACTAGATGGCCGCGCATGTGTAGTTTTGACACTCTGATATCGTCTGCGGAGTTTCGTTTGCGTAGAGCAGTTTGTGACGTCATAATTTGTTTTGCTATTTTTGATTGTTCGGGGGGGGCTGTGAAGATAATAATTTTTGACCAAGCAGAGAGACAGGAAAACGCCTGCATAAAAAGGATTTAATTTTTTTTTCTTTTCAAGTTTGAAAATAAAGTGCTATTCTTTGGTGTTGACGGTATGTTTTAATTTTTTTTCTTTTTTAAAGTTAATCTCAAAAAAGATTTTCTTTGATTGTCCTCAAACGGGTCAGAATAATTAAATCAGAAATGTTTTACAAAAAGAAGCATTCAATAAATTTTCATTTAGTTTCATTTACATTCTTCCTTGAAAAAAAGTAAAAAAAAAAAACAAAAAAAAAACAACAACAAAAAGAAAACAAAAAAAATTTCCCTTTAAGAAAACGAACTTTATAAAAATAAAAAGGTCACTGTGCTTTCTATAAACTTTAAAACTTATCCACGGCTGATGTCTCGTGGCTGTAACACGAAAACGTGCCATCACTGCAATAGAATAATTTGGGATTAAGTTTCTTTTCTTTATATTATTATCGTTATTGTTTTGGAAAAACCAAACTCGGATCAGGTCCGGAAGCCGAGTTCCAGGGGCAGACTCAGGATAGGGCCATGTCTAAAAGGCTCAAATATTATTATTAAAAATCATCTAGTTCCAAGGACACTGGTTGTTTTAAAAGTTTGAAGTCTATTCTAATCAAGACCGCATATGAAAGGAAGGACTGAAGCAAAAATAGAGAGCAAAGCTGATTGGATTTTTGATTACAACAGAAATGCTAACGAACCCGTTTTATAAACATTCGGATCGATTCACTTATAAGTACAATTAAAAGCTGTATGTCTGTGCACCGAGAACGAGTCTTCTCGCAAGTTTCATCGTGAAGTGCTAGCAATTTATTGAGTTTTATAAGTATCTGCTGAGATAGAATTTTAATTTCTCAGGAAAGAAGTCGCCTCTCGCGGGTTGCATATCAGTACGGGTATATTTTTAGGAAGAGAATGCTCCGTCTATCTCGCTATGTGTACGATCCCCCTGCGCAAGTGGCAGACGGGTCTTATGTAAGCACCTGAAGGAGAAACCCAGCTATTATTCCCCTGAAAAAGAGGAGGAGAGATAGGCCCAGAAAGTGGAGGTGGAGCCACGAACATTTGCTGTTTATTAATGGAAAGAGGATTTAATATCGTGAGCAAAGGTTGCACGTGGAAAGAGGTCAAGCTGTTTTAGATATTATTAGCCAGGGTAGACGAAGTGAGGTGGAAGAGTTCAAGGGTACCTTAGGAAATAAGAATAGGATACCAGAATTTAATGGAGGGTGGGTGTGTGAAGAAATGGCCTCTTGGTTGGGTTTCCTCGCTCGATGTAAGGAAATTTCCATAGCCTTCTCGGAATTTTTTTTTTAAATGAAGCAATAATGAAACCCTTGACAGGGCATAAAAGTGCTTCCCCAATACAATCGTTATGTAAACGGTTTATTTCACTCCCTCAAAAAGCTCTGCTATTGGTTAACAGGAACTTTAATAACAATCGCTATGATGAGAATGTCTGTGGCAGACGGTAACGGAAGTTAACGTGTAATTTGACTACTTGAGTTGATTAGAATAAGGTTTGATTATCGTGTTCTTCTGAAATAGATTTTATTTTTAAAAGAACATTTTAATAAAATCTGGACTAACAAAGTAGTTTTTTTGAGTAAACTAACTGGTTAGATTGATGTATTTAACCGAAAGATAAAGTGTGCCCGTATTGTTGGTTTAAAGGCATATTCATGCTGCAGAAAAGTGCGGCATACAGTTGGATAACATGAACACTGCAGTATTTTGAAACCGTCCCGCAGGCGTACTCTTTACTTTTTTATTCACTGATATCAGAAATCACACTGGAATACAGCAACAATGAAGTCTCGTGTTTCCAACGGTGCATCTTACACATTCGTACTGATTAAATTCGATTTTGAAAGTGGTGTCTGAAAGGTTATCGTACAAGTGCTAAACTTAACAAACTCCTCGTTAGCGAACTGGTTGTTATTTTCATCGGAAGTAATTGATATCTCCTCAATTCAAGCCAAAAACATAGGCAAGCCACGTATTATAGACAATTTAAGGAAAGTTAGCATTTGTTAATGGGTAACATTAAGTCATCATTAAAAGTCCTCCTTTAAAATTTTCAATCTGAATTTTCAATTGGAGACCCTAGTTAGAGAGCCTCTAAATAGAACATCTCTAGTGCTCTAACCCAACTAGAGTTCTAGATAGTTAGATATCTGTCCAGAACTTTAAACCCAACTAGAGTCCCTGTAAATAAAACGAGTAATGACACTCCATTCTTTTCTATGGAAAGCGAATTCAGCCAATTACAGCCTTTTATCAAATCACGTGACAACCCACAAAATGGATGCCCTCAGTATTTACAGGTATTCACGAACGTCGTAAAGAATGAATTTTTATGATGCTAAAACGGTAATATTAAAAATATCAGATTTCTCACTTCCTTTATTGATATATCACTTTACAAGTTCTTATTTTTAGTTGAATTGAATTTTTATAATAAATGTGTAACAAAATATTTAACAAGCTGGCTTGATGGCCGAGAGCGTTAAGGCGCAGGTCGAAACCAACGAGTCGCGGGTTCGAATCCAGCCCAAGGCATGGATGTTTGCGTTTTTCCCTTTTCATTATCATCCTTTCATCATTTTCATCCATATTCTGGAACTAACAATTCCCGTTTCAAATTTAATAAGGTATATACAGATTCTCCCCCTTCAAATTTCAATTAACACAGTGTAATTCACGTGGTCGGATAAGAAGAAAAAATTTAACAGAAGTGCAAATTTAACCATTTGTAGTAGCTATTGCTTTCAAAAATTAAGAAAATACAGCCTAAGCATTTGTATGGAATTATTGATTATGCAACTGAGCAAAGTGATGTTCAAAAAAGAGCAGTTTTTCTCATGGAATTTTTCGAAGGAAATCCATCTCACACATAAATAAATTATTTTTTAACAATTTTCATTTGGTAATGAATTTCCATAAATCTTTAGAAACAGAATTATTTTTCCACGTAATTACAAAAACTCAATCAAATTTGCCGTTTTTCCCATAGGTTAACATTATACATGGCTGCCAAAATGGCGGCGTGTCATTACTCGTTTTACTTACAGGGACTCAGAAGTGGCTGACATCTTACGCTAAACCCATCCAGAAGTGGCTGACATCTAGCGGTCAAAAAATCAATCACTCGAAAACAGGATATGTAGTGGCTATACAATCTACCTATAAACACACAGGAACATTACACAGTATTAATTCACAAGTTTTACAATGCTGCTCTGCCTTCTAGTGACAATTTTTATAACCGCATGATGGGTACAGTCAACCCGATAGCTCCCTATATTCATTATCTAGGGGGCTATGGTAAAGGCCTACTGCTAATATTTCTTGTTGGTAATATGAAGAACGCCAATACTTAAGTTAGAATAAAAATAGAAATGGGTCGATGGAGTTGTTTTGTATCTGGATGCAGTAAGTTCAAGGGTAAAAAAAAATTTTTTTGCTTCCCCTTTAACTTGGAATAGACTTTTAAAGAAAAAAAATTATCAGAAAGCAATGGATTATTAAAACAAAGCAGGATGTAGAAAGCGATTCGCTATTAACAATATCCACATGCAGAGCATCCACAATAAGCATTAGATGAAAAAAGATGAAAAAAACTATGCACAGAAAATAATGACACTGGCTCAGGAGCACATGAGATTTATCTGCAGATTTTCTTGAACCAGATCTTGAATTAATTTTTGTTTTATTTCGGTTTTATTATTTTTATTTTATTTAGATTTTTATTTATTTCCGTAAGGCAATAGATTTTAATTTTAGGTAACGAATATAAACCTCAGCTCTATCCTGTTTTCGTATTGAAAATATGTGCAGACCCTCCATCGTGAAAACTTGAGCCGCTTGAGCTGAGTTAGCAAAGAGCCGTCCCCAATAGTGCATTACAAATTTTGACACCAGAATGCGTCAATTTGAAGCACAATTCCATATTTCATATACACTACCCTATCAAAAGTCATGGAACAACCCTGATTTGAATGAAAATGAGACATTTCTTTGCAACTTCACTGTTGGCATTCTTCCCAGTACTACATAACAGAGAGTATGCTATTATGAGATGATGCTTGCGTGAATGCTGTAAGAATGTCTCAAAGAAAAGAGCTTTCAGACTTCCAAACAGGTACAATTGTTGGTGCCATCTTGTAGGCAAAACTGTTAGAGAGAAGTCAACCCTCCTAAACATCTCGAAATTGACCGTTCATGGAAAGAGAAAGGCACCACAAGTGTTCCGCCTTGGACTGGAAGACCCAAGATCATGTCGGCCAGAGACCAAAGGGCTCTTCGTAAAGTAGTCACTGCAAACCGTCACACATCGCTTGATGGACTGACAAGTTCTTTCATAGAGTCGACGGGAACAACTGTGAGCACCCTGACTGTTCGCAGGGAACTGCATGCAATGGGTTTTTATGGCAGAGCAGCAGCCCATATACCTCGCATCAGCACCAGCAACGCAGCCAGGAGATTGCAATGGTGCAAAGGCGGACGACATAGGACTCTGGATCAATGGCGAATGGTTGAATGGAGTGATGATTCCCGCTACACCATCTGGCAATCGGATGGACGGGTTTGGGTATGGCGAACGTTATCTGCCAAGCTGTGTTGTGCCCATGGTGAAGTTCGGCGGAGGGTCGGTTATTGTGTGGGGGTGTTTATCATGGTATGGGTTGGTTGCAATAGTTTCTGTGGACGGACATCTAAACGCAGAGCGTTACCAAGACATTCTGGACAACGCAGCACTCCCATCTCTCTGGCAGCACTTTGGCAATATAGTTTCAATAATTTTTAATTTTAATAATTTAAATTTAATAATTTAATGTTACACTTCGCGTTAACATTGAAACGATAAAATTTGAGTAATTGTTTTTTCCTGTAATATTTCTTGCCTTGTAATTTTTATTTTTATTTTCATGCGATGCTTCGAGTATTCCCATATTTTTGAGGCACTATTCCGTATTTCATAAGCATTCCATTCGAATTTCAAGCATTCATTTTATCGCGTGGAATAATATTTGGGTCTGAGAATTTTTTCGCCCTCAGAAACACAATCGGGCATTTTTTTCCAACATAATTTTTCACAGCCAAGAAGGTGTACGGAAAGAATTTTCTGGTTTAGAGGTGTAGTTTGCTAGTAAACGAGAACTTTTTACATTTGAAATATTTTATTACCCGTTTTCGAAGTTGACAGTGATGCTGTCTGTCGGTCGGTTAGTTCTCGGATAGATTTATTGCTATTTGCCATTCACAATAAAAATAAGCAAACGGCTAATACATAAAACTGGGTTCCACACGAACTCTTCAAAGATGTATTGCCCTTCATGTGGGTACCTTCGGCGAACAGAAAGCGAACAATGGCTCCATAAATGGGAACCGCCGAAACCAATGTTCAAACAAGACTTTCACTCATAGGAACTTCTGATCTCTCGGTGACGGTCTGGCAAAATTGTAGTGCACTATAAATTTTTTTTCGCGTAGCAAACAGTCACTATGTTAATATATACTGCCGTCAGATGAACAAATTTCACTAGAAATGAAACTTTACTGCTGCAACTCAAAATCTCCGCTGGAAACAATTCGATCATTCCTGCCACATTCCAGACTTTGCACCAAGTGATTTTCATATCTTCAAATATCTGAGGAATACAACACGATGCCTGCAGAATGATCGAATGTAATAAAAAAGTAGTGTAATTTTTCAAACACCAGCAGGCACCTTTGTTAATTTTATTATTTTTTTATGTCCCGTTAGAACTTAATTTCTTGATAACACTCCTATCTATAGATTTGGAAAAAAAAAGTAATTAAATCCAACGAGTATCTTGATATTCGATGTCAAATACGGATCTGTCTAGATTTGTTAAAATAATGATATATTAGTTTCAAAGTAACCCTGGTATTCACTTATTTGTTAATGGAATCACATCGATAAACGTGCGAGTGTTGAATACTGATGCTTACATAATCGAAAGTAAACTATGAAAGTGAATTTTAATGGAGCTAATATTATGGCTGTTATTTATTTCAAACCATATACCAAATGAAGATTCGGATGATTCTATACTGACCAATTGTTCGAAACTAAATGAGCAAGGAAGGTCAGGAGAACAAATAACAGGGTCAACAGGTAATGGTTGATCTTCTCAACTGTAAAATAAAAATGTAAACTCGTCTTGATTAGGTAAAATTCAATTGACGTATTCAATTTGTAGTCTTCTCTTTTAGTATACACACATCGGACGATGAATTAGAAACTTGAGTAGAACATATGTAAATCTTTTTTAATTCGTTCTATTGTAAAACTGTTTCGAAGCGAGTAGAGAGAGAGCCTTAACTGATATTGTAGTTCAAGAATTTATACAGGGTGTTTCAAAAGGTATAATCCAAACTTCACTCACAGATAGGAGGCATGAAGGTGAACAGGTTCTGTTAATACATGAGTGGTCGGAACTCAACGATTGTCAAGTTAATGGGGGAGCAAATGATGGTACAACACAAACAGGTTGCAGTTCTCTGGTAAGGATTTCTTTTTTCGGGCCACATGAAATCAGTTGTGTAGCGAACACCTGTGACAAGCATTGAAGATCTGGCAGCTCGCATCGCAGTTGTTTCAGACGACATCAGAGAAATGCCCGGAATCTTTGGCCGCATACGGGAGTCCATGTTGCGCCGATACTGTGCATGTGAGTCCATGGCTGGCTCACATTTTGAGCATCTTTTGTAAAGCTTCAGTGGATTCGCAGTTCCATAATAAACGTGTGCATAGTGCATACTTACTCATGTGTTTTCATGTACACTCTGAATACAGCTCCCCCTCCCCCCCTCTAACGTTACTTTGGCAATGGTTGAGTTCCGACCCCTCATGTGTTAACAGAATCTGTCACCTTCATCCTTCTAACTATGTGTGAAGTTTGGATTATACTTTTTGAAACCCCCTGTATATTGCAGAAAGAGAGGGGATGGTTGAGCCCGAGCTACGTAGCTTTACATTTATTTTATTTGGTACAGTTAAACAGGGTCAGAATACACACATGCATTATGGATATTTATTTCCGTAATTATTTCCATAATTTAGATACGCCCTACAGCGTGTATCAAAAATACGTGTAGAAATTTTGAGGGCGGGTTCCTCACATCAAAATAAGAAACATGGTCCATATTAACATATGTCTGAATCTTCTTAGATTTTGAGGTATGATGGAAATGAAATTTTATGTTCTAACTCATAACAAATGTTTAAAATGTACTCTACGTGCTTCTACGTGCACTCTTCGGATCATTGACTGTCGCACCCGTTCAAATACTCCCAGATGGTGCCGAAAAGTCTCGCAGGAGGATTAATTTCTTGTTAAAAAAGTACATAAAGCAAATATCGGTCGTATTCATTATATACTCGATAATGTTAAACTACGTTTTACCCGGTGGGTTAAGGCAAAAGCCACGTTAGGCTATATGGAGGGAGGGGGAGTTAAAAGAGGTCAAAATGGAGCCACGTAGTTTATGAGCCACCTGGTCTTCCATTGACTTACAAGTTCTTCAACACATGCATACTGTAATACACGGACTGAATTGGGTCCAATAAGATATTATTTGTTTTTAATTCACCGGTAGCGTGTGTATGTGCACGTTTTTATTGTTTTTAGTTCTTTTAAGTTTATTTTCTTGCTGTAATAATTTCGATATTGGATAAGCCAAGTGATGACTCTTTGAGTTTTTAGTATTGATTCTTTAAAATGTTTTATGAAACGTGAATGATAATAGTTTTCCAGAAGGTTTAAATTTACATCTTCTCGTGTTGCTTCTTAATCAGCTGCTAAAGTTAAGGAGCGGCGGAAATTGAATTCAATCTGCATTGCTTATCAGATGACTTACATGTCACAAAAAAACTTTGTAATGACGGAATTGCCGTTGCTTTCGGATCTTTTTTTTCATTCTATCCTTCCGTTCTCAAAGTTCCCTTTGAAATCACGTTGTCTGTAGTTGGAGTGCCACGAGAACCTTTCGTGATTTCATTTCTCCCACTCCCTTCCCTCTAGGAAACCACCAATAGTAGCGTTCGAATCTAGTGGCCTTTGAGACAGGTGGGAGAAATAAAACACTTGTTTATGGCTGTCAGTTTGACCCCGGTTGTCACCTTCTGTCTAAAACTGGCATTGCGATTGTGAACAGAGAAGCCCGACTGACATTCTAGTCTACTAACGCTAATGCCAAGAGGGAGAGACTGGCAACATGAGCGCCTTCGTAAAGGAGGAGGAGGAGGAGGAGGAGGAAAGGGAACGTTTCCACATCACTGCTATGTAGGTATATCAGTGCATATAAAACGACGGCTGAAACTCGCTTTATTAATAAAGATTATATTTTATTCATTTCCTGTAGGTTTCATGCCGTAAAACGTCGTAAAAATGACGCTTCCTTGTACGAATGCCCTTTGTGATAATTGAGTTTAGAGCGAGGGAGAGATTAATATCTCGTCTATGTAAAATTTAAGGGTTTCCTTTTATGAATGCTGTTTCATTATCCCTTTGGATGTAATCCGTCCATGAGTATATTGTGTATCTGATGAGATGTGTATTATAATTAGTTATCGATAAAATATTGCTAGGAGGATAAGTTTTCCAGTCCACTTAAAACTATCTTTTCTCTTGGAATATAACAAGGTAAAGGCAGCAAAGATATGAAACAAAGCGAAAATTGCTTATGCCTAAAAGACCCAATTATAGAAAATTATAGGAACCCGAATCAAAGTTAAGCCACAAGGAATTAGAAACCTGTGTAATTTGTTTTAATCCGTTCTTATGCAAAATAGTTTGATGTCATGTGATTCCACCGCGTACTGATCACCTATTTAAGAAAGAGCTGGGTGAGTCTAATCATAGACTTAGCTGAATTCTAAAAGGGATTTAATGTTGGGTTCATCTAACGAGAGCCATGTTTAAAATAGCGAATCAGCTGATTGGATTCTCGAAAGGTGCGATTGAAAAAATGATCTACAGTCCTTGTGTAAAGGGGATAACTGTGGCTCAGAGATCAGAGATAATCAATTATGAACGAGACCGTCGTCGTTTAAAACAGGCAAAATTATGACAAAAGATTTTTAACCAAGGCTGTTCCTGATCTACATCTGGCAGAACAATGCTCCGTGATCCAAATCACAGTCGTATGCTCCTACGAAAACCCTTGATTTCAAAAGAACAGGAAAGTTCGTCTGCATTGGTATCTGGAACGTCTTGACCGGACACGTGAAGACTGGAAGAAGGTTATTGGTCTGATGAATCACGATACGCGTTGCTTTGTAACGACGGTTAGCGGACGATTTGGCGGGAGTTCAACGAAGCAACGGAAGCAACGGATCCAGCATGCCTTTTCAAGAAAAGATTCTGTTACGAGAGATTTTTTACATTTTTTTTTACAAAAGAGGTGATCCGCATAATGGTCGACTCATCAAATCCCATTATTCATTTTTTAAAGTCATTTCGGTACCAATGGGATTTTTCTGGGTTTTGACTGTGGTAAATGACTTAGAAGACTTTCGAAATGGGTTGCTCCTAGAATTGAATAATTTCAACATCCTGGGACTTACCCTCTCTGTTCGTCATGCTTTGGCAATTCGAATTGTCCTGCTAGAATATTGTTCTAACGGCAGTTCAATATGTATGGGCGTAACTGATCCCCTATACTCCACCTGAGAGCTCACGAGAAATGAACGCCCTGGTCACATTTAAATATGCTATTTGTTACCATAGATCTCTAACAACCCTCTGTACGGTAGTTTACGCCCCCTTAAAAAAATAAATTACTTGTTTATTTGAATTCACGTACCGTCCACCCGCTAAGAAATTAGCATGCCTATAAATTTGTGTCAAGTTAGGTGAGGTTATGTGTGTCATCAATTCAAAGTAAATAATAATAATTAGTGAATTATTGTTGAACCACAGCCATATGTTGCCATAGTCTAAAGACCAAGTAACTGCCATACCCTCATTTCCGAGCCCATTGGGACAATTTGGCCCAAACTTCCTAGTAATGTTGATCTTGCTTAGAGGAATCTGCATACCGAATTTCACTCCTTTATATGCATAACTACGCGTAGACCTTTTGGTCCCCTCTAATTTCCGCCCCCGAAACTCCGACCTCAGTGGGTCAATCAAAACCAAACTAAATAGTAAAGGTGCAGATGCCCATAGTAAGCTACGTTCCGGATTTCAATCTTCTACCTCAAAAAATGCGGAAATTATGAAGACGGACAGACAGACGGACATTGTGAAAACAATAAGTAGCTCCATTCTTCCGCTACTTAATAATTGGTTAAATTTCCGCGTTTAATATATAAAAATATCAAATAATAAAACTATGAAGTTTGTTAGTAAAAAAGTTTTGGATATTGCAAAATACAATGAGTAGAGGTCTAGATGTTTTTCTCTTGTGTAAATTTATGTAAAAGAATAGAGAATGCGTTATTTTTTTGTAAGTGGCATTATTCCTATATGTGCCTAATGTTTTAAGTTATCCATGTAGCTTGGATTATCTAAAGTGTATATTGACTATGAACTGCATCCACTCTTTTAATTATTAATGAAAGTTTATTGATATCGATTTGAACAAATTTGGTTGAATATTATCCATTATTCTAAAATTTTAAATTTTTTATTATAATTGGGTCATTCCATATCATTCACCCAGGCCATATCACCCACCTCTTCAGATTTTGACAATTTTTTTTACATGTTGCTATTTACCAAGTTATGAAACCATGCCAAATTATTTTGGCCTAAGTCAAATACTTTCGGAGCTATAGGGTGTCAAAGTTTAAGTAAATCAGGCGTTTTAGGTGTTTCCGCAGCTCCGCGATGTCCGTGGCGCTTGTTTAAAAAAAAACATAACTCAGTCAAAAATGAAGATATCAATACCAATTTTTTTTACTGTGTTGTGTAAGATATGCCAATTCTAGAAATAATAGCTTGTGTTTCTATTTTTACATGTAAAACTATTAAAAATAAAAACAACAATATTTTTCAATTTTTTAATCGGTGAACATATTTTTTATTACAAGGTGAGGGAGAATAGTTACCAAGGTGTTTTTTTTTTTTTAATTAAACCTTAAATTATGGCCTAAATTAGTAACAATTCAGGCAACCGAAATGCCAAGGACCGATAGGATTTTAAAGCATTAAAGGAAAGCACTTAAAGAAGCCTTTCGTTGTTAAGAATTAGATGAGGTTGCTAAGGAAGCCACTGGTTGCTAAGCAAGGCGTACTTCTAAGGGAAATGTATTGTTCAAACTGAATAAAACTACCTGAAAAGTTAAATTGAGAAAGTAGCAGTTCTCTTTAGATTAGAACATATAAGAATCCTTTAATTTGTAAGCATTCCTATTTAATAAAATAAGCGTTAATTGCTGAAGTGTTCTGTGTAAGGGTCAATTCTTTATTCATAAATATTGCCAACGCTTTTCTACTTAAGCATGTACCATTGAAGGAATGATTAGCTACTAGCTATTGTTAAAATTTGCCTAACACAAACTAACTATTGATAATATAAGGCGTAAGTAATTACATGCCATATCTTAGCATTGAAAGTTTCCAATGGTTTCATAATGGTATCATTAAAACACGAATCATGGAACCACTTTCGAATATAATTAATTTTATGTTATATTCGTTCATGACACGCCATTCCAAGTTGTTTGATATATTACATGCCTAATCTGAACTTTGAAAGTTTCCACTGAAACGTAATGATTCCATGAAACCACATACCATTAATCTATTTCGACTATCATTATTTACTGTGTTGTTATTATCTATCTATTATTATCTATCACTAACTGTTGTTATTATCTATCTATCATTATTATCTATCTATTTCGACTATCATTAATTTTACGTTAATATTCAACCATGACATGTTATTCCTAGCTTTTTGATATAATACATGCCATATCTTAGCATTGAAAGTTTATTGAAAGGTACCAATAAACCACATACCCTTGAACCAGTTCAAGGGATACCAGTTCACTTAATTCACAAACTTTTTCTCTGTTTTCGCTTTGGAACAGCATTTGGCAGTGCACAGGCCATTTATATAAGGAATTGTATAGTGAAAAAGGTGGTCTCCAATATTATTTGTGACTTTTTGAACCGGAAGTTGTTCACCGATTTTTTCCACCAACGAACTCAGTCTTTCGTTTTCCCTAAGTTGTCGAATGGTCTCGTTTCGTTTTCAAACGCTAGAGCACCAACAGACAGACAGGCAGACAGACGAACATTGTGAAAACATAAGTGCCTATCGGTCCTAATAAATAAAAAAATAATGGGGTTTTACCTGCCTTTTGGTTTTTATTAAATTTATAGGTCCCCCCTATTAAATTGTCAGAACTTAGCACAAATTCGTACATAGCATGTGCTTATGGTGATCACCGGTTTTATGGCATAATTATTTCCAAGCATGAAGAAGAAGGCGATGCACAAGTGAAATTCATGCACCTTTTTGGTCCTGTCCCATCATTTCATTGGCCATCAAGAAAAGATGACATTTGCTTCGGCACGAAGCAAAAATCAGTACTCCAATCACAAAAGGCTCAGGACGAGTTTAGTACTTTTTAGAAAAAGAAACTGAATATGCGACTCCGTAATACATGAAACTTATCAACAAGTCACGCCTTCACAAATAAGTAAATCATTTTTTATATAAAATTTAACTATCATCGTATTTATGCCCCTGTATGGTATTTTATTATTTTGTTATTCATTAAAGGACTCAAATAGACTTCTAAGGATTTATTATTTGCCAAATTACATTTACGCCTGGACCAAAAGAGTGCCTGGATTCACTTGTACATCACCTTCTTCTTCATGCTTGAAAATAATTATGCCATAAAGCCAGTGATTATCATAAGCACATGCTATGTATGAATTTTAGACCATAACTTAAGGTTCATAAAAGAAAACAACCTTGATAACTATTCTGCCTCACCTTGTAATAACAAATATGTTCACCGATTAAAAGAATTGAAAAACGTGGTTGTTTTTATTTTTTAATAATTTTATATGTAAAAATAGGAACACAAGCTATTTTTTTCTAGAATTGGCTTATCTTACACAACACAGTAAAAAAAATGGTATTGATATCTTCATTTTTGACTGAGTTATGATTTTTTTATGACAAGCGCCACAGACATCGCGGAAATACCTAAAACGACTAATTTATTTAAACTTTGACACCCTATATCCCCGAAAGTATTTGACTTAGGCCAAAATAATTTGACATGGTTTCATAACTTGGTAATAGCAACATGTAAAACCAAAAATTGTCAAAATCTGAAGTGGTGGGTGACATTTCTTTTTTTTCCTGGGTGATCTGACATGGAATGACCCAATTGTTAACGATAACTTTTTACACTTACGGTGAGAAATATTTTTAAAAATATGCATTTACTATTAAAAATATTTTTAACATAAAATAAATTGATGCCAGCTCGGTGGTCGAGAGCGCTAAGGCGCAGTCGCGGGTTCGAATTTTGGTGAGGGCATGGAGTTTGTGTAATAATAGAATAAAGCCTTGCTTTACTAATAACTTCAAGGACCAAACTTAAGCCTCAGTAGCATATATCCTGCTAGATTCAGTGGTTATTTAACATCCTCGACATCGAAAAGGTAAAAAGGAATGAATAGAAATGATAAATATAATAAATTGATTAAAAAACAAAACAAAAAAAAACAAACTTCAAGTTCATAAGAACAAATTGCAGTTTTTAAAATGCGCGCGTTGCTACTTCAGAGCTAGATAAAATAAAATAAAAAGAGACGAGTGGGATAAAGTTGAAAGTAATTGCAATTCATGTTTAAATAAAGGGATGGGGTGTTTGTATTTAGAAGTGGGCGCCTATATATAGCGATTATAAACCTGACAGCGGTTATTTTTAGCGTATTCGCCATGCGACGAGAGCTACTATGCCTCCGCTTTTGCCTAAGTGCTACGGTCGGAACCTTCATTAGAATATCGTTTGGGGATCAAATGAGAGGAAAGCAATAAAACACCTATTGAGATCACAGGAAGCGTTTTAAAAATACGGGTCTGGAAAGAGTGAGTGACTGGGTTCATTTGGGGGCCAATGCGGGGGAGGAGGAAATCATAACACCGTCGCCGAATTCTTCCTTTACGCCGAATTACAGTTGCGGGCCCGTTGAATTAGCGAAATAATGAAGCTAATATGTATATATTAAATATATTCAAACTTTTTCTGATATCTATTTTAAACCAAACGATTTTTGCATGAAATATTAATAGAATTTTTTTTTCGGTCTCGGATTTCTGTCCTTGGAGTGTAATGTTATGGTGAGTAACATTATAGATGGCTGGATTTAGAATTCAGGGAAAAAAATTGCATTAGAGCGTGCGTGCTTTAACAGCGATTTCGTCGCCCTAATTTTTATTAGACATAATTTTACTGGAATACTTAACAATAATTAATGTTTACAAGCACGTCGGCAAGGAATGTGATCATTTGAAGAAATTTTTTTTAATTTTTCAGACGTGAACGAAAAATAATGAAATCTGGTTTTAATTTTTCCTCTTGTTATGCTAATGAAATTTAATTTTTCCATTTGAAATGAAGGAGAATAATTATTATTACAATTTTTTTTTCAAACAAACTGTAAAGCAGAAACACATTCCGCAGATCATTGGTTAGAAAACGGTTCAAAGTTTTAAAAGACGCTGAGAAGTTCCATTCAACACAGAGTCACTGTTCTTTGTTCATAGGAAAACAGTGACGCCACAGGAGAGGTCGTTTTGTTTGCTGCAGTTTGAGAAGTGTGAAACTATTACTCAAGTGCAACGTAAATTCTGCCGTCAGTTCTACAATAGCCGCCTCGTCTTAACCAAATTTATGAGTGGAAAAAAAAACAAACAAGGTAGATATATAAACCGTGGTTCACACTTCTGCGGAGATAGTACATGGTATACCTCATAGATGTAGTGTTCATTCGATGATAAAAATTAATTATTTTTAGCTGTCTTGCAGGAAGTTTTTGAAATGGAAATGAAATATACGCCCATTCATCGTCCATAAAACTCTGTTCAGCGTACGCAGAAATTTGAGAAGTTTCTTTCGGGATCACTGACAACGGAACCATCCGAATCTATATCGCACAGTTTCAAACCAAATTGAAATATTTTATTCGTGGTAAAACAAGGACAAAAAGGACAAGAGCTACTACTACGACCTAGTAGGTTGGCTTCATAACTATGAACTCGGATTGCGTTGTGAATTTGAGTGGCGAGATCAAAGCCATGAAGCTGCCACCAACTCGCAATGAAGAACAAGAAAGAGCAAAAAACGCCAAAAAACAAGGCCAAAATGCGACTTAACTAACGTATCAAATAAAAAGGCGTTATAAGCAAAATAACACAGTTTTATGAACAAAACAGAATAAACAAGAAATTAAGCCTTCCGAGGAAGGTATAGGAAAGTAGCGGAAGTTCTGAGTTCATCAATTTTTTCCCCTTCATCTGCACTTTTTAACACCCAATTTTTTTTATCAAAAAATTTATTTTTTCGAACTTAGTATTTAGAAAATATAAAAGAACCTTATCTTCTTTCCTTTCTCATCATTTTCGATCGAAAGATATATTACAAAGGTTGACTATGTCCGAATCGACGCGGGAACAATGCAGGCAAATGGTAGCTGGCTGCTGGTGCTGCTGCCGACCTGCGGGGCACGTTTTCTCACGATTCGGAGGACCCTCGATTGGCTAGGAGCTGAGCAGAGCACTCACAACCAAACGCTCCACTACACAAAATTCACTTTGAACGACACCTGCCCTTTGACCACCCCTAGTCCGTAAATTCCGGACTAGCGAGTCCCTGTTCGGGCGCCAAATGTGCGCTTGCACGCATGGGTATGTTGCCGTACTTGTAAAGACCAAGTGACTGCCATCCCTACATCTCCTTTCCCATTGGGACAATTTGGCCCAAACTTCATAGTAACGTAGATCTTGCCTAGTACCGAATTTCACTCCTGTACATAACTAAATACACGATCTTTTGTTCCCCTGTAAATCCCACCCCCGAAACTCCGACCTCAGTGGGCCAATCTAAACCAATCTAAATAGTGAAGGTACTCATGCCCATAGTAAGCTACATTCCGGAATTTCAATTTTCTACCTCAAAAAATGCAGAAATTATGAAGGGGACGGACAGACTGTCATTGTAAAACCATTAAGTAGCACCATTCGTCCACTACTTAATAACAATCAACAGCAGAGCAATCAATTATAGTAAGCAAATGAGCAACAATGTAACATAAACATGGCTTTTAACGCACAAAGCAAAAAATAAATGTAACTTACAATCATCCTCAAAGTACTGCTGGCTGGGCAAAGCAAAAGGGAAAAGGCCTTTATTAGACAAAGTAAAAGTTGGATTGGGTAACTGGGTGTAAAGGTAGGAAACGAAGAAGACAGAAAGGCGATTAAGTGAGTAAAACCAGCTAAGTGCAACCGTAAAACACTAATCGGTGCTTACTTGCCTACGATAATCCTCGACGGAGCTACGGTGCTTCTCTGGGACATCTCATGAGATGGAGAAAGTCAGCGAGGATCCGGCTCGAGGAAGAGGGACGGCTGAGACCAAGGAGACAGAGAGGGGATCGGGAAAGCCTCCTCCAAACAATGCCGAACGAGACTGGGAACACGACAAGGCTCGAAGCCATAGGGCAATCGGCGAACGACCAACTCCACACAATTCCGAAGTCTGATCTCGCACCAGCGGTCGCTCAGTTTCATCACTGGGTTTGTTTTTATCTAAGATGCTTTGAATTAATTTAACACTGATATTTCATTAAAAAATTTTGAATTTGCTATTTATGAACGTTTTTATAGCAAATAAATGCCTGTCTTTCATTCATTATTTATTTCCTCCTTTTATTAGGTTGATGCATGGAAAATATCGTTTTTTTAACATACTGAATTTTGAACATGGAACTCAAATGCAGACCTGTTTGCATATGCAAATAACCTACATCATTTTGAAGCGTGAAATTTGCTCTATTTGCGCATTTTAATCGTTCTTTTCATATCACATTTGTTTGGTGTTCTTCAAGCATCAAATGAAACATGGACAAACAAGAAATTCGCACCAGTTTTTTTTACGAGTTTAAATTAAGGCAAGCAGCAACAGAAACAGCTCGCAATATTAACCAAGCATTATGCGAAGGAACTGTGAATGACCGGCTGGTTCAATGTTGGTTCAAAAAATTTCGTGCTATTGATGAATCCCTCGAAGATGAGGACCTCAGGCGACTGTTGACACTGATGTCTTGCGAATAATTATTGAAGCTGATCAACGTAAAACTTCTCGAGAAGTTGCAGAAAGAATGGGCATCGGTCAGCTCAGTGTTGGATGCAGGAGAAGCTCCAAAATCATTTCCAAAGCCAAAATCTGCACCCGCAGAAGGTTATAGTGACAGCAGTATGGTGGTCGGCAAGTGGAATCATCCACTAGAGCTTCTTAAAACCGGGTGAAACAATAACAGTTGCCAAGTACTGTCAAAAAATTGACAAAATGCATGAAAGTCCGCATTGGTCAATCGAAAGGGACCAATTCTGCATGATAACGCGAAACCACACATTGCGAAAGTGACCGTGAACAAACTCAACGAATTGGGTTATGAAGTTTTTTGCCTTACCCCCGCCTGCTCACCCGACCTGTCGCCTACTAATTACCATTTTTTCAAGTATCTCGATAATTTTCTGAAGGGGTATGTTTTCAGAAACCAGGAAGCTACAGAAATAGCCTTCAAAGCATTCGTCGATTCCATACTCCAGAATTTGTGATAGGGATACATAAGGTTGCGTGTGCATTGGCAGAAGTGTGTAGATTCTGAAGTTTTTATTTTGATTGAAAATATTTATTCATTGTTAAGATATTCACTTTTACTTATGACAAATAAAAACGACATTTTTCATGCACCAACCTGATAATAGTATTATGCATTGTACGATTTTTAGTATCATGCATTTCATGCACCAACCAAACCTGCCAACTTGTACGATTTTTCCGTACAATGTACGATGTAATTGTACGATTGTACGGACAGATTTATAAAAATACGAATTTTGAAAATGGTTAAGACACTTGGAAAAATGGCGCGAAATAAAACAAAGTGCACCAGTGGTTTCTGAAAACCTTTTCTGAAATAAAACAACGGATATCTTTTCTTCTTTGGCCTACACGTTGTCGCCTATTAGACATGTATGGGATAATTGCCACTTAATAATATACCTAAGTGATTATAATTTCAGACCAGTACAACACTATTGTATTTAAAAGTGAGTATCTTGTGAAGCTCCCACGAGCATGGGAATCAAAGTGGTTTGGGATGTTTTTCTGTGTAGTTGCATCTACGCTAGTCCACTGTTCATTGGAATTGGAAAATCTTGACGAGCTACTCGCCCAGTGTCCATTATCCCATACACGTTCAATAGGCGACAACGTATAGGCCAAAGAAGAAGAGCTATCCGCCATCGTACCTGTGTTACTGGTAGACATTGTCCTGCTGGAATGGTGTGACTATAGCTTTCCTGATGTGGCAGTTATTGTTGAGAGCAACTGCATTACGTAGAGTAGCTGAGGCATGACTATAACTTTCCTTTGTGGTGTTGCAGTTTAGCCAACGAACACGTGATAATATTTTGCGTCGGTATGTTGTCATGCACTTTAGTATTCTAGTCAGTAAAATTGGATTATAGAGTATACCGATTCGGCTACTTTCGTTTGGTGAAACTTCACATTTTTGACCAAAAACGGGATTTCCATTCGAATTTGCTTGTTCGGTGATGTTCTTTATGCGCCAATTTTTCATCTAGTGGTCAAAATTTGAACTATTTTTTATTGGAAAAAATCTCTTCCCCATGTTTATATAAAACGTATTCCAAGTTTCATCAAAATTCGATCAGCAGAACGGGCTCTGAAGGGGTCTGAATAGTGTAACTTAAATATTTTCAGGACCTATTTATGATCAGCATATAACAAGCGATAACTCGAAAATGGATAGAGATATAAGAAAGCGGATTTAATAAAGTAACTTATCTTTTACTTCGTAACTTTGTCAAAAACAAAATGGGGGCCCGGTTTGGTCACTTTCCTTTACTTGTACAGGATAATGAGACGCATCATTGCTCAGTATTATAGATTTCAGTCAGTGTAGACAATTTTGCTAAGCCGACCAAAGTGCTTACAAAATTTTAGTTCCATATTTAGTTTCTGCTTTGATTCCTTTTCTTCGTATTTCCTTGCCTTAAAAAGAATTATGGCTACAAAAGGGTTTTGTCATTTTATGAAGGTTAAACGTAAATGTTAAAGTGAATTTTCTAAATCAACCCTGAATTTCCTCGAATCATTTCGAAACGTTGATGTTTATATATATAGTTGTTCCCGGATATATGCTTACGTCATTCTCAGGGAGCGGAACTAACCCATCGACCACCTCGAGTTCCCCCCTCCCTTCCAATTTTTTTTTTTTTTTTTTTGGCGGATCCAGATGGGTTCCCGTTGAATAGCTGTTGGCAGAAATTCCACTGAATATGCCCGACGTCTGCGTCTGGTTTGCATCATTTTTTAGTTTACACGTTGCTTAACAAAGTGCCCAGTGGCTCGGGAGAACATTTAATTTTCGTCTCGGAAGAGGGAAACCATTTTTCGCGCATTGTATTTCGCATTATGAAGCTCTCCCGGAGCGCCATTCAACGAACCCTCACGGGGAAACATTTGTAAATACGAGTGACACGTTGTTTATTGCTCTGGTAATTTACGATGTTGGTTGTCTTTTGGAATCGGTGGCGAGCGCTGTGCGCAGCTGAATAAATCTTAATTGCGTTTAAATAATCGACCGACTTTTGTTTGCTTTTCGGAATCGTTTTCAGCCTGTTTTGCGGTTAGCAAGGAAAAGGGTGAGTAAGTGACTGAACCGTGTTTCCAAATCACGCCTCGTCCTCTTTGAGTTTTTTGTGTTGCCCAGTTTCGGAAACTGTATACAGGAATTGCGCATACTCATGCGAATTTTATTACAACTTTTTAATTAGGTTTTTATAAGAAGTAATAAAAAGGAAGTGGAATGTAGGAAATTCTCTGATAGCCTACATAAAAATGCATATTTCTGAAAGCTTTAATAAAATATTCCAGACAAGGGGTCGCGACACAATTTTCTTGCTTCCTTATAGAGCGTTATCCATAAATTAACAACGAATGAGAATCGGCGTTTTAAACTTTTAGTGAATAGATAGCGTAATCGTGAAAAAATGAGAATTTAATTCATAGGAGTCACAAAGAAATCCCACTAAGATTACCACTGAAATTACATGACTACGTGAAGAAAAATTATTTTACAGAACTTATTTAAAATGTCTCCCACCTGTCGTGAAATGTCCTTTGAGACTTCGTTCCATAGCTTCTCCTTTGCTTCTTGAACAAAACCTGGTGTGTTGCGTATTTGTACGCATGCATTGAAAATAAACTCGTGGAAAACTCCAACATCAAGCATATTGCATTAACCATGGATTTGAATGTTCCCGAGGGAAAATCCTTAGAGTGGCCATAGAAACTGTGACTGAAGTACCATCAAGAAACTTAACCACATATGCAGACGATATCCAGAAGCACGTAGTCCAAGATTGTGATTATGCACGAGAAAATGGAGAAAATCGTCTTGTTTTACCGCTAGGGAAACATCTTTTGATGTTTTATGAGCTGAAGAGTTTTGTCATAACAGCGCTGTGAAAGTTTTGAGTTAACTTCTTCACATAAAACGCAAACTAGTCCGCTTTTCCATGAAGATTTTTATTACCATGAATAGGCATATTTCGACTACCAGGTACTCATCTTTCAGCATTTGCATTCTCAGCAAATTCATGGTGAGAACCCCTTTCTCAGCGGCGCGTCATATGCCAGTGCTCAGTCCAGATGGTGAGGCAGCTGTTGTTCTTCTGTCTCTGCAGTTTCATTTATTGTTTGAGAAGAATTTTCACGGATAATCTGTTGCACTTCCCGGATTGCTTGCCTGTGCTGATGGGCACGAATGTCCTACACGCATGTCATAATACATTTTGTTGACCACTTCAAAATCATGAAATAATTTTCTTAATTTTTGAAAAACAACTAACAAAACGGTGACAACGACCTTTTCCAAGTATCACCATGAAAGAATAGTAACCAGTTAACCGCTTGCGTACCATGAGTAGAGAACCGTTGATCTAAAGCACTGGATAATAAAGTTGCGCAAAAACTCTTCGGAATTCGCTCTTTTGGACATACCGCCAGCACATTCAAGAAAAAAGGGCATTTTAAAATTAATTTACAATTAAATTCATGTTCACGCAGTAGCGCCGCACGGCGGCAAGTATTGGAACTTACTGACTATACTCTGTCCGACGAAAGTTTGACAGGTCGTGTCCAGTTAAATGTCAGCTTTCAATTGTTTAGGCATTGTTGCAAAATAAAATTAACCGTGTCTAACAATTGAAATTGGACAGAGTATAGGGTATTTACAACAAAAAAAATTAAATATTGAAAAAGCAAGAAACTGTCAAATTGATAAAAACTATGATAGCCCCCAAAATAAATTATACCGTCCATATTTGGGCCCCAAGTTCCATATTAAAATAGAAATCAGCGATAATGAAGTTGTAAGAACGATGCTCTGCATATCTCTGTCACTATCCTTAACATTGGCTTGATTCAAGAACTTTTTAAAGTAATATACAGGGTCTTTATAATTAAAGTTCCATTTTGACATGGCCATAGAAAAAACTACTGGACCAAAAGCTATAATACTTGGTAATATTATACAAGAGGGCATGAGAAGTTCATACCCACCAAAAAAAAAATTAGTTCAAAAGGTCACCACCAGCATGGAATGGCGCTCTATGCAACATTCGTATACGAAATACGACACGAAGACACAGGTTAACAATAAATGGTGGAGGCCACATTCAACATGTAACTAATTTTAGTAACGATTAAAGACTTGTTAACCTGTGTCTTCGTGTCTAATTTCGTATACGAATATTGCATAGAGTGCCATTCCATGCTGGTGGTGATCTTTTGAACTAATTTTTTTTTTTTTTTTGGTGGGTATGAACTTCCCATGCCCTCTTTTATAATATTACCAAGTATTATAGTTTTTGGTCCAGTAGTTTTTTGATGGTCATGATAAAATGGAACTTTAATTATAAAGACCCTGTATAACAATAATATAAAAGATTCCAAAAGCAATACTAACTAATTAATCATTTATTGCCGACGCGTTTCAGCATTCCGCCTTCGTCTGGGTGATCTACAACTGAAGAAACTATTTAATTATGAAGCTTAAAATGACATAAAATCTTAAATTACTAATTAATGACAATTGCTAAATATTTAATGATTATCAAAAAAATAAAAAAATAAGAAAATGACTATTTCTACAATATTTATGTTATTGGTAAATATATTTGGTTAAATTTAATGTAAATATATCTCGTAAATATTTTTTCACAGATTATTATTGGAACAGTGACCTTTTTAATGGATCAATGAAAGTTATTCCAAGAATATTATTTTCTATGAATTATCTATAATTTTCTCTCTGAGTGTGTTTTGAGCAAAGATGTGTAGGAAGACAAACATGCTATCCGCGAAATGACTTCCATTTATAGCAATGCCTCGCAACGGTGTTTTTTTTAACGCTTCCTTTCATCTAGCATTTCTCAAAAAATTCCACTTTAGTTATTTTTGTAACTATTTTTTTCGTTAGGTTGCTTTGAATCCTATCGGTTTGGCAAATATTTTTTGTTACCTATTTTGAGGGACATACCGAATTCAAGGGATGAGGCAAAATAGTAAGAAAAAGGATTGTTTCTTGTTTTCCCGTGTCTGAAACAATTGAAGAAAATTTGAAGTTCTACACCCCCCTCCAGAGGCCTATTTTTAATCAAAAATAAGGGGGCTTTAACGTTATTCTTCCTTTTAAAGCAAAGCTTCTTTTAAGTGTATTCTTGCTTGACGACATCCGATGATCCTTTAGATCGATAATTTCTCTGTGACAGACGAGAATCTCTTTGTCGCATTCTCTTAGTGCTGCTGAAATGAGGTGTAAAAGATTTTCGATACCTTCCTTGAGTTAATTGGCTAATATCTTTGGGTCCATATAAAAATCTGATACAGGTGGAAATCTGTAGTTGAAATCGTTAATAGTCTTTAAGATCTCATCGAATAATATAAGGAACAACTCGTAAGTACTTCAGGAAAATTTATGTATTTCATGATAATGAATTCAAGATTTGAATGCAATGACACATTCTCAATATCAAAGAGTATGCCCTTGAACACTGTTGGAGAAAAATTGAGTATTTTAGCTTTCCCATGGTATAAGCTAGAAGCAATTTGCATTAGGTCTAAAACTGAGGATAAGGTTAGATATAATTCATAAAAGAAAGATAAGGTTAGAACATGTTCAGGTCAACCTGAACCAATAATGTTACATGAGGGTTGCAAAACGGATGGTGAAAGGACCCCCCCGTTGCAAGAACGCCTACAACCGAGTTTGAAAACATTTCCGAGTCTGAAAACATTTCTCGGTTGTTAATATTGCGAAACGATAACAGTGGGCATCTGAGATAATGGGAACATCTTTTTATCTTTTGGCATCGTGTTGTCATCTCAAATGAAATTTCCTTGGTTCTGTTTTCATGTAACAGACGCATATGGGTCTTTAAAAAGCCTAGCTAGAATTCAGCATGAACCGACTGAAACCAACAACATGCATGGGTGTTTTCCGTTATGGTGTGGGTGAAATTTATAGGACGGGACGATCAGAGTTCGTGGAGCGTGCGGGTAACAGGGCTCCGAAAAATATATTGATATTGGCAAAAGGATCTTCCAATATTCTTAGTTGGGCTGCTGATGGTCTGGCGAATTTTAAAATTCGAGTTTGTAAGTGGTACATATACACTTTCTATAATTGCTAACCATGTCTTCTATGGCGAATTACTTGATATTATTATTATTATTATTATTATTATTATTATTATTATTATTATTATTACCTTTATTACAGAATAAAAATACAAGTACATACAATTTAATATCTCCCTGAGGCATAGCCTGTACGGGAGGTTACAGGTGGACAATGGATTCAACTTAAACTAATATAAGTATTATTGTCAAAGCTTAATAAAGAAGAAGTACAAAGAGAGGACTAATGGTGTTGTATCGGCAATTGTTTTATTACTATAAGGCGAAGCCTTAATGGAAGCAGGCAATGAATTAAATGCTTTTATCAGTCTGTTCGAAGTGATCTAATCCATAATTATTGTGGATTACAGGAAGAGTAATATTACCATTTCTTCTTAAACTTAGTTGGTGATTGTAACTCAGTGGATTCTCTGAAATGGTTCTGTGTGCATGCAAGTTTAATCTTTGAACATACTGGTCTTTAATATCTCTTATGTGTAACATTTTGTACAGGGGTTTAGCAGATTCAAGAAAGCCAGTAAAAGTAATGAATCTTAATGCTTTGTTCTTTAAAACTTGAAGTGATTTAATGTAAGAATCATATGTATTACCCCAAATTTCAATGCAATAATTAATCCGGCTATGTATAAATGAATTGTAAATTATTTTAAGTAGATTTACAAGCGCCATTTACTATTCTCATCGGAAGCCATTGATTTCTCTTCAACAAAATGCAGCCTAAAAGCGCAGGCAGCTGCACTTTGTAGATTTTTTAAGGAATAAGTTCAGTCTGTCAAGTTCAATAAAAATAAAATCGCCGATTAAACTTTTAAATAAATCAGAAAAAAAAATATCATTTGAGAATTTCTGTTTAAGGGAATGAAGGACTCGACGGAACCATATTGCTGACCCATTTACATTATTCGAAGATAATTGTATTTGAATATTCTGAGAAATATTAGCGATCAACATTATATAGCATTCCCAACAATCCAAAAGGTTGTGCTGATATCTCCATTATCGGCAAAATTACTTCGAATTTCTAAATATTGGAAAGACTGTCGTTTTGGTGAAGGTGGAGGCATTGTGCTCAACTAGTGTAAGCCAGACCAACAAATCTACAAAGTTTTCGAAGAAATTGAAATTATTAATGTTTATCCGCTATTTAATAACTTCAAATATCGTGATATGTAATAATAGAGTGACATGCAATAATTTAAGTTCACATCTACAGATGGCAGCACCAGATTCACGAACTGTAATAAAAATACAAGATAGAAAAATCGAATTTCGAAGTTTTAGTTTCTTGAAGAAGTTTATCGGTCGATGTGAGTTTGCTGTCGACATTCCTGGTTTGATAAATAACGCAAAAGAAAAGAACTAGAGTTGTTTTTGCACTCCAATAATTTTGAGTGCGATACTTCGTTTTTTGTTGTTACATGAGTAAAATGTTTCTTAAGTCTGGAATCGTTAATCATACTCTGTCTCTCGCTTGTTTTTATTTATTTCCTGTTTTCTGGCCAGTGATTGGCTTTCAAATGCATTTGGTTTAAAAATATTTGTATTTGACAATGATTTTTGGGAAACGCATTAATTTTTTTTTTTCTGGCCTTAGATGACGGTATAAAGGCTGGTTTACATCACGCATAAACGCGATTTTCCGATGATTCACATGTAACATGTTAGTTCAGACAATTGTTTATCCAATGCAACAATCACATGCGATTTTTTTTTGTACTTGTAGTAAATCAACCTAATATTAAATCCAATTCTCTCCAAAACTCTTCTAAGAATCACTGAATTACACTCTTCAGTAAGAATGTAATAGTAACACTTAACTTTCTTGAGGTCTTTTTGGGTAATTAGGCTTTAGGAAAAGTACACTATGGTCTGAGACCTAAAGGAAACTGATCAAAATAGCTTTTGATTTTTCGCATATAATTAATCATTTAAATGTATAATAGTATGTTAACTGTACGGTAGCTAATTTAAAGGAAAATTATTTTTAAAATAATTCTATCTGAAAAAACTTTATATAAAAAGTCGAAATTGCTTTTCATCTGGAAGAGGAATTGGTAATTCAATATTAGGTAATTTCTTCAGGTGGCAACTTGAATTAGTAAGTACCAGGTAAGTTTTTTTTAATTTCTCAAAAACACCGGATGGAATTTGTGACTACTAAACCGAGTTTAGAAAATAACGCTGATGTATATGAGTAGCCCATTATCAAAGACGATATCAGTGGTTTTTGTTACATCCAAAGCCGGACATAAATCGATTGGACGCAGTAATTGGACGCGATTGGCTTCGCACTAATTGAAAGAAATTGTCAACTTCTAAGTTCTAGTAAATCTCACAATTCTGAGATCTAATATACTATTTCAGAAAAATATTACATATACGCTATGTTAATAATATACAATGAACAAAATTAATGCTACTGGAGAGGTCCTGCGAAAAAATTTCCAATCGGGCTCCGCACCGACTGGATCCGGAGAGGGTCACATGTATCCGACTTGATCTAGCGGCAATTTTAAGTTATGAAGGGTTTTTAGAATGCTTTGCTGAATTTATTTTTTCTTTATTTAACTTTAATGCTGTTTTTAACATATCGATCACAAATCTTTAATTAATTGAGTAAAATTAGCTTCAGAAAAACAGATGTCCAATTTTGAAGCCCAAACTGGTAGGTGTCCAAACGCAATACTGAGTTGAATTGGTTTTCAGGTTTGTTTTTCTTTAAAGTTTAATTCAAAACTCGGTCATAGGCACCTAACAGAAAGATAAGGTTTGCTGTAGCTGATTCACCATGATCATTTACTTTAAGTCACAAAACTTTCAACATCGGACTTTTCACAATATTACCATATGGTTTATTGGAGATTTATTACCATTTTACCTTATCAGATTTTTTTCCCACTGACACATATTTTTATAAAATATCACTCAATGGAAGAAAAATCTGATGACTCAAATTGGTAGTAAAGTTTGGGTCCCACATGCGTAAAAACAACGGCGGAAACCACAAAGCTGAAAAATTTTATGACGCCACTTCCTGCTTCGTTTTTCTGCTCGATAGAAAACTCTCTTTTCTTAGTAGACTATGACTCAACCTAAAAATTTTTCTGCTTTGTGGCTTCTGCCGTTGTCTTTACGCTTGTGGGAACCATGCTTAACTTTGCAACGATTAACAATGACCTAAAATTCAGGAAATAAGAACAGTAAAGCATGCAGACTATCCTTACCTTTGCCTCTTTTCAATGTTTCTTTTCCATTTTTATAAGTACACTTTTTTCATAGTGTTTATTGAAGTCAAACATTTGATATTCTGTTTCATTTTTACAGGCCTATTTAAAATATGGTTTTTAATTTAAAAATAATAAAACATAAATTGGTAAACGTCATCTTTTCAAAATATATATTTATTCGCATTTATAGCAAATAAACAGGTTTTTCACAAAAAAATCTAAAAACATATCGTTTTACTCTTCTTTTTTATAAATTTGAATCACTTTCTCTTATGAGAAGCCAACATTAGTCCGGTAACATCTGTTCAAGCTGCTTTAAAACCCGATGAAAACGTTCACCTTGTTCATCACTCATGCTTCCTAGATTCTCAGGAAAAAATTCAAGATGTGAATCCAGAAAGTGGATTTTTAAAGATAAATTAACACCCATTTTGTGGTAATTAACCAAAAGTTTGGTAACAATTTGTCTATAGTTCTCACTTTTTTAATTTCCCAAGACTTCTTTTACCGCCATTCTGAAAGATGTCCATGCATGCTTTCTACCTCAAATAAAGTTTTCAAATTTCTCACCTTGAAAATTTTTCTAATTTTTGTAGGCCAATAACCTTGGGAAAACATTTTGCAAGTACTTAAATGCAGCTCCTTGTTGGTCAAATGCTTTTACTAAATTTTTCATCAGGCCTTCGTTAATGAAGGGAGGCCACATTTCGCTGTTTTCCACCCAAAAATCAACGAAATGTGCGGATCTAAAGGATTGTATTTCACATTCATATTTTCAGGAATAATTTCATTTCTAACCGGCCACATGTTGTTAACGTAATGGGACTCTCTTTGCTCTGCTATCCCATAAGCATAAAAAACGAGAATATGTTGTGTATCCACCTTGCAAATCCAGTAGTACTTTATAAACCGATTACTCCACCAACTTTCCAATTGTGTTTCTGATACTTAATAAGTCCTAGTACATTTACCATTGTTTCATAAGACTCTTTACAGTTCACAGAATGCAAAGTTGATAAAAACGTTTTTGTCATTTTACAAACAACCAAACGTCTTAAAAATTTCTGTCTATGTATTTGTCATCGGTAGACTTACAATTCCCAAAAAATATTAAAAAAAAATTTCTGGGGGAAGACAAAAGTTAAAATTTGTAAACTAGTGTAATCTATGGAGGAATGAACACCGGAGCGATTACCTTAAAATTATTAGATTAAAATAAATAAAAATAAAATGTTGGTAATGGTGTAGTTGAAATTGTTATTATACTAAACTGCGATGGCTATCGATTTTTTTACGGTTGTTTGCAAACTTTAATAAACGTGAATGGTTTTGTTAATGAAATTTCAGATTTTATAGTTTGGTGTTTATTTTTCCGCGTCTGTTTCCTTGGAAATTTGAGCGGAGAAATTTTTCCAAAAGGTGGAGGGACGACGGGATTGGGGAGTTTTGTTTAAAAGCCAATAAATAATAGCTCGTGCAATCTGCTGTTAAAGAATTAAAGGGCGAAAGGCTCTCGCCTTCTGTTATCATTTCATTTCGCAATGAAATTTTTAAGGGCGAGGAGCTATCAACGGGGTTTAGTGTTATAGTGGACGTCTGTGAGTTAATGATTAACTGGAATCGACACACGAAGATTTCTGGGAAAAAAATTGAATTCAATTGAAAAGTCGTTGGTTACGGCGTAAAACTGCTCTCCTCGCTCCGCTGTCAGCTGGTTAATAACAGCGTGCCTGTGGTTGGCTTAGGAGTTGCTCATTTTGATGCCCGTTCGGCTATGATAGTAATTTTGGTAAGAGGCCGAACTAAAGGCTCAACGAAGAAGGTCCGTCCGTCGCCTGGGGCCCGAATCGAAAGCCTTTCTCAGTGACAGATGGTTGATTCGGTCGTTGCGTAAGCGTTTGCGACGTGACTGCGACGAAACCCTTAATTGACGGCTCTTCCCTTTGGGGACTGGGTGGGAAAATGTCTGCAGAAGGCCTTTTTTCAATCTCGAAAAATGCCACCTATTTGAAGGAAATGCGACAAGATTCGTTTTGTCAACAATGATGATGATAGAGCAGTTTTGTTTCCAAGCAGGAAGTTAGACGTTAACGAAACTAGCTCGTGTAATAATAATGATGATGATAAATATAACAATAAATTAAAAAGAAAAATGGTTAAGAATGTTTTTGTCTGCTTTAGGCATTTCTTCCTCCCAATAAGTTGTTTGCTTTTTACCTCAAAGAATTCACGTTTTCGCAGTTCACTGAACTAAAATGTCAACGTACACACGTGTCCACTTTCCACCGTTGTTGTAACACTATTTGGTGACAATAGTAATGACATTGGAATTGTTTTAGAAGAGATTCTTTAAAACTTGAAAACATTACGCTGCGTAGTTTCCGTTTTTGTTTTGCAATCTCTTTTCCGCCTTCCATTGACTGGGAGCAGACAGATAAGTGCGCCTCTCAAGGACTTCCGATTTTTTCTTTTCCAGGTTTGAAGTGAACTTTAAGGCTCGTAATGAATTCTACGCAGCTGAAAAATGGAAAAGTTTAATTATTTTCTGAGGCCATTCAAATAAATTTGATTGAGTTTCTGGGAAAACCTGCGGTTACAAGCGTCAAGGTCTCGGCTTTTATTCAGGACTCTTTTGTGTTAATTCTGTAAATTGGAATCTATATGAAAACGCACCGGACAAAAAAAACATAGTTTAAAACATCAGGTCTGGAACTTAAACATTTGTGAGGATAATGATTTATCCGTGATAGTCTCCTTATGGTAGGTTTTTCTATTATTTTTGTTTCCATTTGAATCATGACCGACTGGCAGAAGGGAACCATTGATTTTGGTTGAGATTATGATCGTACTCTGGAAGAATTGGCGAAAACTGTCCACGTCCATAGGGTTCATTTATAGTGAAGAGAAGTTTCCATACAACCATTCCAATTTCGCTAAGCGAGGAACAGTGGCCTAAAGTCGATTATGACAAATCGGGACCGATTATTAACCACTAATAGTTTCCAGAATGGTTAAGAACTGCTGCGTCAGTATAATGAAGGACTCAGTCAAACAATCTTGGAACGAACACTTCGTGAAGAACTGGATGAGTTAAACATTTTTAGTTGTATAGCCTCTGTACTTCCAGGATATTACCCATACAAAGAAAAATCGCCTAAACTGCACCAATCAGTA
The DNA here is from genome assembly GCA_023313115.1 of Rhysida immarginata. Lineage (NCBI taxonomy): Eukaryota > Metazoa > Arthropoda > Chilopoda > Scolopendromorpha > Scolopendridae > Rhysida > Rhysida immarginata. The sequence continues at coordinate 563,519 of JAHWFO010103031.1, forward strand.
TTTTACTGGAAATTTGAGACGCATACTATGGTCTTAAGATTGCTGATTTTGCTGGTATTCCAATGACTGTCGTTCCAGGCTTACGCGAAGGTTGGGAACTCTTCAAGCTAGAATGTATGCATCCAAAGAGGAATGCAGAAAGAAGGCGGAAGCGCCATGTTTTGTGGTTGTATTTTTTCAAGTCTTGGAGGTGGAAGTTTTAGTTGAGGCATCTAGCTACTTGAAATTGGTCCACTATATGGTGTTGGTTAAATAACGAGGTCCAGTTTCTAAAAGATGGCTAAATTGCGACTTCACAATTCAAGATTGTGCTGTCCATCCGTTAGAAATGTAAACGATTGAATTGACGAGATAATTTCGGACATATTGGAACAGGTTGTAAAGAAGAATAAAAACACCCTCCGAATTTGGTTGCCTTGAAGGGTCGGTTGTTTATTAATAGCATAGATGGAAAAATCTAATAGGTTGAAAATAAATGACACAGTCAGTCACTCACTCCTACAATTCAAGAAATCGGCTCGTTGGCAAGGTTTTCGGCGCTGACGGACTATGCCAGCACATTTCAGGGTCGCGTATTTTTTCCCCGGCGCGTCGCTGAAAAAAAAGAGTGCTTTTAGTATTAGCGTCCTGGCGTTAACTTTGTAGGCCAAATGAAGTCAAGTTTTACGTCGGTTTCTTCATCATCTAGTGTCCTCGTGCAGGGGAGATGAAAACTGAAAGACGAAGAAGAAGAACGCCAGTTCCTCTTAGTTTCGGAAGTTCTTAGTCCATTCGTACACTTGGGATAAGGCAGACATGCATCATCATCGCAAATCCGCCTAGGGGATCTGCTCTGCCGATTGAACTGCCTGGTGGTTTCATGGAAGTCCATATGGATGTATTGCAACAGCTTGGTGGTTCATATTCCCGGCAGCTTAATTGGTAAAAGCAGTGCCAGCGATAGGCATGGTCCCTGGTTCGAGTCTAGGTCGCTTTTCTATTTGTTAATGTGTTGATTGTTTACTGCCTTACTGAGTCGGAAAAACATTCAAAAACCACTAACCGAGTGTCGATCACTTGAATTTATTTCAAGAATATTATGTAATACTTGGTATTAATTTTACGCGGGCCATTTTGTATGATCAATAAACAGTAGTAGTAACAAAATTTCAGATGAGCAGTGTGGTAACAGTTTTTACCTACGGTCAACTACTAGAACCCAGATATGTAGTGTCACTACAATTAATGCGATGTAGAATTTAGGATAATAATAAAGGAAACATAATGATTTTAAGTCTAATTCCTTGATACCTAGTAATTGATTTAGCTTTATCAATTATAGGAATTTGACAGTCAGTTTCTAGATCACCCATTTTTACATAAGTCTTCTAGACCCTTTCACCGATTGTTTTTGCTGGTCCTGAATCGTGTCACAGAGACGATCAAATAGATAACCCAGAACAAGTTATCTTGCAAGAAGAAAACTACTGTTTGCTATGATAAGAAACACTACATTGGATGAATTTTGCAAGCACGAGAATTATCGTCAAACATCAAGATTTTCCATGAACTTGTTGGGTAATACGTTTCGCCAAGATCTATTGATATTGCACTAGTGGAAAAGACCTTCATTTTCTATGGTTCTTGCACTCTACACGGAGTGGACCGATTTAATTTAATAAATGATCTATATGAACAACTTAAAAACAAGAACGCAATTTTAGTTAATGTTTAATACTAGAATGTATCTTGCGTTTGGGGATGATGCTGTGAAAGAACGCACTGCAAGGCATTGGTTCCAGAAATTCAGGTCGGGAGAATTTGCCATAATGATGAACCCCGTAGTCTAGTGTGTCTGGTGGACTAGACGCCAAATGGTTCACTACGAGCTGCTATCAACTGGCCGACCCATCACTGGGGACCTGTACTCCCAGCAGTTGGAACGTGTGCAACAGGATTGCCGCAGAAGGAGCCAGCATTGGTGAATCGCAAAGGGGTACTCTTCCTTCATGACAGTGCCTGGCCACATGTGGCGCGGGTGGCCAGGGAAACCATAGAGCGGCTTGGCTGGGATACTTTGTGTCATCCACCTTACTCACCAGATTTTGCTCCAATGGATTATCACCTTTTCCATTCTCTGGACAATCATCTTCGTGGAAAATCCTACACCAATGATACAGACCTGCGAAAGGCACTCACGGACTTCTTTGAGTCCAAGACCGACAAATTTTACAGCCAGGGGATTGATCAACTGGAGACTCGTTGGCAGAAGATGCTAGTTGCCAATGGGGATTACTTTGGGAACTAAGGATACGCTACTTTTTGTGTACATCATTTTATTTTCCGGAATTAAAATATTAATTAATTGTAAATGTTTTAGCTTTTTTAATGAATTTATAATGAAATTGTAAAAAAAAAAAAAATTAGGCCTGAATTGTAAATAATATTGGATTCTAATGAATTTTTCCAAAAATTTAAATGGATTGTTTAATGATTTTGGAGTTTTTAAACCCATAAAATTAATTCATTGTTATTTAATTTTTTTTTATTTATTTATTTTTCTATGTGGGGTTTAAATTGATGAAATTTGAATTGGGAGAAGTAACTTTCTGGTATTAAGAAAATTTCCCCTACTTTATAATTGTAATTTTGGAATTTAATAACTTAATCTCTTTTAAAGATATAATAATTGTTTACAGATTCCCACATTCGCCGTTAAATTTACAATTTAATGGTACAACTAGAAAAGTTTCAAACTGCAATTTTAATTAAGTACATAATATCGTTTCACTATAATGTCCTAATGTCAGTTAAGGTACGGCCACACAGAACGCTATGCGTCGGACGCGATGGGCAAAATAGGGAAGTTTATCAGGTCCCAAACTCTGAATAATTTAAAAGTGTTTCATTGAAAAACAAAAAATCTGTTGGTAATAGAAAAAAAACTGAAGTTAGGTACGGATTCAGTACAAAAAAGCGTAAGAATCAGCTCTTAACGTTAAATTCTTGGTACATCTGCCCTAGCAGAAAAGCGTCCAAACTTGAAAAAACTGGAACGGATTGGTCTTCCATCATGACAATGCGCGACCACACACAAAACAATCGCGGTAAATTGTTTGAGCTTGGTTGGGTTGTGTTACCTCACTCGCCATATTTGCCAGACCTGCTGTATTAGACTTCGATTTGTTTAAGTCCTTGCAAAACTTCTGAGTAGAAAAACACTCTCTTCAGATAACGCTATCAAAAAGGGATCATGAAACTTCCCGAAAGATGCCAGAAGATAATCGAACAAAATGGGCATTACATCATTGATTAATGCGTAGATTTTTTTAATAAAATAAACGGTCTTGAAAAATCAGCGGAAAAACACAGTGATTTTTGAACAGCCCAATAGCAGATGCTTCTATCCAAACAACTGTTTCCTGCAGGTAGGATTTCAATATTTTTTATCTCATAAACAATGCCCCAGAGGAAAAAAATGAAAGAGGGAAATGTTGCTTTGATTTGATCCCTCTATCACTCCCCCCCCCCCCCTCAAGTTTGTACACGTTATTCGAGAACACCCTGCTTATATGGTCTCAAAACTCCAAAGTAAATATGGTAAACTTATTCACAAAAGATTTCCTTTGTAATAATTTCCTATTTGAATGTGGCTCAGCCCGATGTTCTCTACTTCCCCTCAAAGTGTGCGTGGAGTTTTGAGACACCTGTAGAAGACCTTATTTACATAAGATCAAGTTCTGAAAGTTTATTTGCAAACTATCACAAACGATAAAAATGAAGATTAGTTGTGTTACTGTCGATCTTACTTCTGTCAAAACTTGTAGGTGATGAATTTTTGTAATTCGTAGAAAACGAAGTCCAAGTAAAATTTCTTAAGGAAGCAAAACAGTTTAATTTCATTATCGCGTATTCAAGATCCTGCTCCACATTTACGACATTTTCTTGTCTGAGCTTTTCTTTTTAGTTTCGAATCGTTAAAGGGAATTGAAATGTTAGTTTAACAGTTTAATGTTTGATAATAATCCCAGATAAGTGTTGCCCTTCGACCTGTTTTCCTTTAAAATTGAGAAACACATAAAAGGCTATAGAGACCACAGAATAATTGGGAGGTTAGAGTTCATTTCGTTTACTACTTCTCCGCTACACGTCGTTAAAGACTCGGCTACGTGTTTACTAGGACAACTAGTGTTTAGCAAGCTCGCCTTCTTGCCACCTTTATTGCGGCGTCGGCATTCATGTGTATTCAAAACCATCAACGTCCTTTAACTAGCAACACAAATGTTCACTTTATGTCGGTTAAAGCATATAATAAAAAGGTTGGGGTGACCTGTAAATCATGGTTTATATCTTAAACGGGGTTGCGAGGCCACTGGCATGTGATAGTACAATAAGATGAAGACATACACATACATGATTTGCATAAATTTAATTCTCACTTTGCATTTTTCTTTAGGGTAGCGATTAAATTAAATTTTGTAATTTTTTTTCTGAAGTTATTTCATGAAAACTTGTGAATTTAGACAAGCCGAAATTGCTCACCAGTTTTTCGGGTGTTTTTTTTTCTTTTTTCCTTTTCTTTTTCATGATCCCTGGCCAAAACTTTTCTTTTTGTGAGTAGAACTAAAGATTAAAAGTCGAATAATTTGTTAACAATAATAGCGCTAAACAAAATCGAAAAAGCGACTCGGAAAGATATCCCCCGAAAAACTTAAGAGACATCCAATAAGATGTGGTGGCCTTAATGGTGCGTATCGTCTTCCGCTGTAATTTGTACGGCCGACGGCTCAGTGGGGTTCCCGTTAGACTTTCTTGAGGTCCTCGTAGTTTACGGTAGAGAATGGGACAGAGGAGGAAAAAACAGCCCGGAGATGATATTTTCAGTTGTTGTCAGTGGCGGTGTCAACGGCTTGGTTCTTTATTCCTTCCTTCGTCTGCTCTTAATGGTAATGTGGCTTCCTTATGAGAATTTAATGTTTTTCAGCATTGCCTCCGACCACCGCCGCCAGCAGACGACAGAGAGGGCTCGTCTTTTTCGACTAAACTTCTCTTCCAAAAAAAAAACAAAAAAAAAAAAAAAAGCGGCAGACTGGGGGAGGGCAACGAAAGAAAAAAATCTTTACAAGGACTTTGAAAAGTCTCTCAATGAAAGCTTGTTTAGACTAGCGAGATTTCTTTTTTAAATTAGTGCGATTTTTTTCGATTTTGATCATTAGAAGATCTTGAGACATTCACGAAGAGATTGCTATCTTCAGACATCATCAAAACGCCATTAAACAATGCTTTTACAATTCTTTGTTATTTTTTCTTAGATTGTCGACTTGTGTGGATTTTGGGCCGTGACATTTAATATTTTATAATAATACAAATGTTTGATATAGAATTTTCTATAGGGTTTTCATATACAAGGTATCTCAAAACTTCAGGGAAATCAATGGTCGGAAATGCATATTTCAGGCACCACGGGATCTTGAACGAGTAATACATTTTTGATAGTCGCTAGGAGCAAGGACGGGACTGTATGGAGGATGTTTAAGAGTTTTCCATCTTAACCATTGCAATAAAACCGTCGTCTAGTCTTACAGTTTAACGCAGTTTATAAACGTTCTTGCACATCCTCCATAGATATTCTTTCCGAAAGTCAATGACGGGGTTTGTGGGTGGTTGATTTTCCAGAGTTTTGAAAGTTTCCGGCGGACAGCATCACGGAGATGAGCCGGGATCTGCCTGTAACCTCTCCTTGTTCATTGTCGTTCACTATGGTATGAGCTCGTATTGCACCACGCCCTTCCGACGAACCCGGAATGTATGTCTATGCCGCGGTCAAGTAATTCCCCTCTCTTCCAAGCCTGATTGGAGATATCAGCACAGTCTCTGAACTTATTGATCGTAAACGATAATAGAACTTGGTGGTCTTGTATGGTACCAATCGAAGCGATGAACCATGCAAATCTTGTGACCCATAATCTGGACATTATTCCTATAATAGGGTGGGTTAAGTAGGAAAAGTTTAATTATAACCACTTGTACCGGGTGTTTCAAAAATAACCGGTATATTTGAAAAATCAATAAAAACTAAACGGGCAGCGATAGAAATACACCGTTTGTAATTTCGAAAGTTTGTCTGCCTGAAAATTTACTGTTGTCCCAAGCATATTGCAACACACGATGTGTTTCTATCGCTGCCCGTTTAGTTTTTATTGATTTTTCAAATATACCGGTTATTTTTGAAACACCCGGTATATTGTTTATTATATATTACACTGGAGTTCTACCCGTCAAAAATGACGGAGAACTTTTCAATGTTTTTATGGCTTAATGCACTATATAAATTTTTATTATATTTTTATTTCCTTTTTTGTTATATTTTCATTTACATTTTAAAATTTTTATTACATTTTTCAATTGAGAAATTTGAGTTTAATTCAGCAGATCTTGAATTTTTTGTTAATACATTAGTGCAAAAGTCCTTTACCAAATTTTTAATATTTTGTATTTCTTTAATATGTGCACAAATCACAGCAAAAACTGTTACATATTGCGTTGTCATCGGGAGCTGATCCACCCTGAATAAATCAGATCATTTTGACAATTTTTTTTATTTTTTCCATAGAAATTTGGTTTGGCTGATCCCCCTCCCCCTCCCCCTTCCCCCCTTGGCTACTTCCATGCACTTGTGCTGATAAACCATATAAAAAAACAATAAAATCTCAGATCCTTAATATCGGTGGTTCTATGAATAATCTAACCTTGCAAGAGAAAAAAAATATTTATGTACATTTCTCCTATAGAAATTAGCTAATTTCTTTATATTCCAAAAATTAGTTTCTATTATACTCTGTCCAACGAATGTTGGAGTGGGCGTGTCCAGTTAAACTTCCTATTTCAATTGTTAGACATTGTTGAATCTACTTTGGCAACAATGTCTAACAATTGAAATAGGAAGTTTAACTGGACATGCCCACTCCAACTTTCATTGGATAGAGTATAGCTAATTAAATGTTCTTGAACATTGTTTAGTTAAATTTCTTTAGCAATTGTTGTAGCTTGGCATGGGCACGCAGCTCCCAGTATCACCCTTCTTTGTTACACGTGCATTGCATTGTAGCATTACAGCCATACACACAAACAAACTGACATAGGAAATTATATTAGTAGATATCTCGTCAAGAGATGGCGCTGCTGTCATCGAATTAGTAACCTATATGATTTGGGATTCAGTTACCAAATAGTCGAAATAACATTATCAACGAATTATATTTTCAAACTGAATCAGGACATGTTACTTTTGAATAGCATTCAAATGGTAATTTTATATTTTTTTACAAACCACATATCCGAAGAGAACAGGTTTATTTCTTACGGTGAGTTGGAACGACATAGTGAAACGGTAAAACTAACGCATGCGCATTTCGATTTTATTTCATTCTTACCAGGGCCAGAATATGAAAAAAAAATGAAAAAAAAAGTGTTGCGCGCTCGTTTCGTTTCAGCAGTAGACGCTTTTATGGGAACGCTTCCACAATAAACGCTTACTTTGTTTAAACAATAAACTATACAGGGTATCTTACCTAAATATAGCCAACTTCTAAAATACAAATATGACAGAGTACTTGCAATGGAATAACTATTGCTCTTTTATGTGAGGGTTTTTCATATGTATTCCATTCCCAAATAAATAAATAAATAAATAAATAAAACTATAAACTATTTAAACTAATTTCTTTTATCCCAGTTACATTGGATTCAGCTATTGTGGGTCCGTTGGGTTACTGATTAGTTTCTCTATGGTTATTTTTTTGTTAATTTTTATGTACAATATTTGTTAATTATAGATACTATTACTCATGTTTGTTTGTGTCACCTATAGACTTGTCTGTCAACTTAGTCTATATTTTATTTTGTGTTTGTACCAATCTTGTTATTGGAATTAATATACTTAGGCAGTGCAACGTTACGTTTACCTGTTTATGGGGTCTTTATTTTGGTAAGTCAGTAATCTATGTATTTGGCTCGATTTGTCTGGTATGTATTCTGTGTAATCCGACGTATTCTCGGAAATTTTTTAGGATTTTCCAACGCTTATAGCCTTTTGTTGTATTATTATTTCTATTCTTTATTTATACTTGATGCTATGTATTTTTTGTATTTATTTTTCGGTTAAGTTATTGTTTATTCACTTACTGTCAATCACTTGTTTATGTTCCTGTCGATCCTTATTTTAACTCATAATGGATTTATTATTACTAATCCGTATTGTTTAATCATGTATTTTGGTTGAGTCCTCAGAGATCTAACTTGTCGTCCACTGGATCATATCGATTTCTGTCGCGCCCTGTTGTATACATCTAACCCGCTTCTTTTTTTTAATAAATATATTTATATAAAAACGACGTCGGTTTTGAATATGGAAGTCAACTTTAAAATGTGCAATGAAAATTCCTATGTATAATTTTTAACTTTTCTTTAAATCCAAACACACCACATTTTCAGTGCCTCTATCTCCTAAACGGTTGGATCAACTAGAAAAAACACCAAGAATAAAACATTTTTCAAATGTTGTATACAATCTGAAAATACCATTAAAAATAGGGGGTTTCCATTGTAAATTTCAAAGTTGACTTCCATATTCGAAAATGGTGTCATTTTATTATTATTTTTTTTTTTTTGGAAATGGAATAAACATAAAAACACCTCACATAAAAATACAGTAAGTTGTGGGTGACCTATCCCATGGTGTACTTTTCATCATCCCAAATATGCAAATTAGGACACATTCAAATCCTGTTTTAAAAACCGTAACACGAAAAATTCCAATTGAAGACTTGTTCAGCATGGAATTCCGAACAAAAATAAATTTCCAAAATTCAATGAACGGATCACTAACAATCACAATTATTTGCAACTTACTAACAGCCACCGTGCATAAATAATTTTACTCCAAAGTTAATCATAAATGTGCTCAATGTGACGGCCATTGACACAATTGGGCACAATTGGGCACAGAACTTAACTGGACACAACTTAACATTTGGTAATTTCTTGATTTGCATGTTGAACATTCAATTGTCTTTGTGAAGTGCATAGGGAGGTAACTAATAAATTCAGTATGTGATTGTTGGTTATTCGTTCATCGGATTTTGGAAATATTTTGTGTTTTGTTCGAAATTCCATACTGAACAAGTCTTCAATTGGAATTTTTCGTGTATCTGTTACGGTTTTTAAGATAGGATTTGAATGTGTCCTAATTTGCATATTTGGGATGATAAAAATTGCATCATGGGATAGGTCACCCAAACTTCCTATTCATTGGATTCATCAAAATAGACATATCTGCTTCGGTTACGAAAATAAAAGGGGGGGGGGCTCATTTTTGTATCCACCCTGTATAAAGAATAACTACATCCTCCAATGGTGCATGTGACTGAGACCATTTAATTTTTTGGTATTTGAGTCTAACCGGACTATTTTACTTTACGATGACCAGAAATTATCTCAGTGTTATGTATTATTAGTTTTGAGTCTTTTGTTGCCCTTATTTATTCTCTCGTCCTGTCTATCTTCTTGAAAGTGCTTAACTCACGAATATAAGCGTTATCTTAGTAGAACTGGGGCACAGTTGCTTTGTGGAAGGGTTATCTTTTTTTTTTATTGCCTTATGCTATTAACATTTTCATTATTCTAACTGCTATCCAGTAGGTTTTTTTTAATTGGACCGACTGCTTTATTAATGCATTTTTACGTTTCAGTATTAAAGTTAATACGTTTGCAGTGGTAAATTGAAGGTGAATCTCCTTTATTGAATGTCTCAGCAAGAGGTAAGAAAAACTCAACGAGTTTCAGCATAAATGATGAATACCAGAAGCTGATCCACGAACACATGCAGGCCTTTTTTTTTCTTTTTTTTTTTTTGCTTTTAAGAGAATGAAAGGAAACAGTTTTCTTTTCATCTTTAGTTTCGAAAGATTCCGTTCCGAGGTTTTATCGGACAATCTTTCGTGTTGCTCGCATTTCAATGAAGAGAGCGGCGAGTTAGCTGCCGACGATTTTGGCCAAGTATCTGATGCTGGCGTTGGCGTGAGGTTTCCATCTCGGTGTTCTATATTAAAAATAGATTAGCATCGTTTGGTAAAATGAAAAATTTCCATTCTAGCCAGTCGAAACACAGACGTGGTTTGTTACCCATTCGCTAGTGTTTGATGTTTATGAACGTAGGTTCGTTTAAGGAAAGTGTATTTCACATTTATACGAGTTTGTGGTAAAAACGAACTTCACGTTTAATAGAATTGGGATTTTAAAGGAAAGGTAGCAGAGAGAAATTTTTTATGTAGTTTGAGTTGATCTCTCCGGTTCTCTTTTGGCATCGGTTTCTCCGTCAGCTTTAAAGCGAAGGTTGGGGTTCACGTTATTTTTCTGACATTGTAAAAGAAGATATATAATGCGTGAGTTTAATGGGATTTCCGTTTGACAAGTTATTTATGGAAGCTGTTTGGATCGTTTACAAAATAGCGCTTTACTATTTAATTTTAGAGTCGATCGGAGTATTTATAGGCGCGGGGTTTTCCTAATAGTTAATGGGTCTCGCACGATCGCGTTCTCAAAAGGTTAACTCTTTTTATTTAATTTTTTAAAAAAGGAAAGTACAAGACAACGCACTATCACTTTCTCGACGTGCGTGCATGTATGTGGTAGTCGATATATTTAGGTATGCTGTTTTTCTATTAGAACCAAAATGTCTGAAATCTCCGCGTTGCTTTTTTTTTTTTTTTTTTTCTCTCCCTCTTCTGCTTTCGGTAAAGATGATAACGCACGAACTTGGTAATTCAACGAGGAGCGAGATTGTTCGTTCGGTTCTTGTTAAACGAACTCCTTTGAAATTGGGTCTTCGGAAGAGTTATTGGCACGCAGTCTGGACGTTATTCTTCGTAATTTTTCAAGGTTAGGTTTAATTTTGTGAAAGACGATTTTCTAAGAATCGCGCTCTTGCTACAGGAGATGGGGGATTTGTTTAAAGGCTTGCCTCTTAATCAACTCTTAAAATCAAGAGAAAGTTGCGAATTCATCGTTGGACTTAAAAGCGTTCATTGATGGAAGACGTTTTGAATTATATTCCCTTCGCCGACTTCTCTCTTTTTTTTTAATTTTTTTTTTTTATTTAATTTCTTTTTTTTCCCTCCCACTTTAATTTTGTAAGGGAAAAATTTTTTCCTCCTCCTTCCTTTTCCGTGACGATGTAACTTGGATTGGCAGCCAAGCAAGCGGTCCGGGCCTTCCTGACAAGACTCTTCTTTGATGTCGGATCCCGTGGACCTCATGTTCGGCGGGAAGGATTCCCCCCAATCGTGTGCCGTTTGGATCGTTGGCGGCCATAAATTACAACTCGTAGCTATCTCATCGCTCGCCTTTGATTAGCCATCCGTTGCAAAGGTTGTTCCTGCTGCCAGTGAGCGAGTACCTAAAAGAACGCACGAACTGTTGGCATTCCGCTAGAACAGTCGACGTTTTACGCTGCCCCGCCACTGACGTAGGAGAGGAAGAAAAAAAATTGTGAGCGCGTTCGCTCAATCTATTTTAATTGAAGTTGAGGTAATAAACTGAGCGATAATCGTCAGTCGAAGGAATAGTGTTGAAAAATGTATTTGTCAATTTAGACGAGTTTGAGAACTACCCAGGGTTGAGCACTTGGCTTAAAACTGGGATTTGTGGAAATACTTCGAGGATGAATTATTCCCTTCTTATTCACGTATATAATTAAATCAACTGCACCGTGAAATAACATTTCCTACTGTTTTAATTGTATACAAGTGTACAGTCAAATTTAACATAATTTCACGGGAACATAAAATTTCGAGATACGGAAATTACTTTTTAAATCAAAATTTTTAGATTAATAAAGGTACTGTACGAAGAAATGATAATATTGAAGGCGCCAAAATTGAAGCTAAAATTCAACTTTGTGAGGTTTTCCAAGAATGTTTCGAGATAATGAGGGAAAATTACATTGAATTAATAGGAAAAATGTAGGGAGATATCTTTTCGAGATACAGAGGTTGACAGTACACTCGTCGTCAAAAAAGACGTTGCACCCATCGAAAACTTGTAAGGTGCTATGTTAAGACTCCACCGCTTGCATAAAGTCTGCAAGAGCTACAAGTCAAAGTTCAGTTTGTATAGGATGAGCTGAGTCAAGACTATGTTAAGAACTTGTACGATTCCATGCCACGACGTGTGGCAGAATGCTTTAGAAATGGGGTCCAACATCCTATAGAGTTGTATGGAGCTGACCAAAGATTTTGTCATACACACCTATTTTTTTAATCATTTGTGTTGTTGGCGAGTACTAACCTCCTGTCGGATATCTTTTCAATCTGACGATTCCTTCTGGGTGTAATTTTTTTTTATATATATATGTATAACAACAATTTTTTTTTTGCTTGTCTTTGTGGGCGTGTTTGCGTATGAAGGTGCTCTTCCTCGAGAGTATGTGCTCTTAAAGATAATTCTAACTTTAGTAAATATATAAGTACATGCTTATATTTAGTAACATGGTATTTTCCTTCTTTAATGTAAAATCAGACAAACGAAATGTAAATTATATAAAAAATTAGAATAATAAAGGTTTGATGCAATAACAATATTGATTATGATATGAAGTATTGTAGATGCAATGGTTCAATATGAGTTTGATGAAGATCTGGTAGTCTATGAAGCTTGAGGAAGGTCTTGTAGAATGATGATGATTCTACACTAAACACTCCTTCTCTTTATTTATACATGCTTATATTTGTTGTTAATTTCATGTAGAGAAGATAATAAAGTATTTTTTCATAGTTTATAATTTAATAAATATAAAATTAAAATAACTCTGCATTTTTATAAGTGCAGTCCGCATATTGATTAAAATGTAGAAAGTCTGCTATCCATTTATACTTAAACTTATTTGTTAAACTTTGTTAATTTCAAAGTTTCTTGTTTATGCCAGTATTAATAAAACGGCGGACGTCCAACAAACTAATCCGAACACATTCAAACTTGTTTGTAACTTGCTCTGAAGATGTAAATGAAAATTAAATAACTCCTGGTTTTTTTCAAAATTCGTTACAACGAGGTTTTTTTGTTTTGTTTTATTACATTAAATCCTTATTAAAGACTGCATATAAAAATGTTTATAGAAAGGTGCAAAAAATAAAGAAAATTTCCGTGATTCTAAAGTCCGCATTTTCTATTATCTCTCCTATAAAGATGGTATTTTGAGTTCCGCGCTGTAGAAACTTCATTTTATGCATGATAGAAGGCATTGTTAGTGAGGATGCAATCAACACCATGGAGTCTAATGCATGAAGATATTCCATGCGGCAATGATATCCATTGTGGAGTCTTATTTGAAGACTAATTCCTTCAAAGTAATCAAACGGTGTTTCATAAACAGTTTGCAACCCAGACATTCAAATAAGACAAAAATGAATCGTTTACTTCAGAAATTCAGGTACCACCCTCAACAACTCTTCCGCAACATCATTGCATCCGTCCCCACTGCTGGAAGGTGCTGTTGCAAATATCTGTCGTCGACCTGTGCTTAGCACGGAATGGTAAAATACCGTTCTAATTGTATATTCACTCATGCCAACTTTGTGACTTTCTCACGATTTAGCTCATTTGATAAAGCGCGCTTTTTTACCGGAAATATTGATACTCATACTCATAATGTCGTCAACATAAATAAGGATTAAGCTGTAATCAAGAAACATTACTGATGGAAAGTACGTTTGTTGTCTGGATTGGGAGGGTTAAATAAGGGGCCCACCTAGAATGATATAAGCATTCCTATAGTTTTTGATTTTATTAATAATATCTTGATTAGTAATGATTATACCTTTAAACTAAATGTTAGTACTTGTGACTACCACTGTTAAGCTGTTATTCATTAGGAAACTTGATAGGATTTATCGGGATATAGGACATTTAAAATTGTTCGTAGACGAACGTTATCTACGAATAAAATTTCTTTTTTCACTTTTTCAAGGCCAGCGGAAAAGAACGATTTGTTTTTGACGGGAATGAAGGTGTGGCGACGTTGGATGTCCGACTCTGTTTCACTCAACTATTTTAGGCAACTTTCAAGGCGATTGGAAATGTTGAATTATTTTGAAGTACTGTATTTGAAATGTTGACATGTATGGAATTCATTTCTCCATCCTCAACTTATATCATTCTACTTTTTGTAATATCTTAAAAAGTGCTGGATAATTTTTATCTCTTACTGTATTTTGATAGACTTGGCCATTTTCAAGTGTTAATATTGATGGAAAATTAAACATAAGATCGTTTAAAATGGAAAAACTCATGTCAGATTCTGGAAAAATCAATTTGTAATTAAGAAATTGACAATAACAGGTCTCAACCAATCATTATTCTGGTTTAAATTATTTTCTTATGGGATATCTTCTTATGTTTCCCCCAAGATTATCACATATTGGCCTTCTGTATGATGGTCCCCCCCCCCTATCATACAAAGTCTATAATAAGTGTAAACTTATGAAAATACATATATTAATCGGCGACATATGTCCTCTCTGTGCTTTTTCATTCGTATGGATCTACGTAGAATGCAGGAAGATAGAAATTTGCAACTGTCGATGAACCGTAAGGTCATTTCCAGGACAAACAGTGCGTTCTGGGTTTAATAATTTTGTATGCTCCGGTATAAGTGTATTGCCTGGAGAAAAATAGATGAAGGGAATGGAATGATGGAAACAAAATTGTTAGGTCTGAGGTTGACGTTTTGTGAAACTAAATAAGTCCAGGTGAACCTTGAGTGATCATCTTGGTGCCCTTTTACAAAAAAGATCTTCTTTGCTTCGAATCGCTTACCAAACACTAATAATCAGTTGCCAATAACTAGTGATAACAACCAGTTGATCATATGTTGAATGCAGTGGGAAATAATAATAATATTAGGGAATGAGCTCTCTAATCAGTGATAGGATCATTTTGCTAACCTTGTAGTGATTGAACGTTTGGTTTGTTTAATTCAGCGCCTCTATGTTATTATTAAGAAATAGGCACGATGTTGGCTAGGGTTTCTTCTCGTACAGGTGAATCAAGTGTAAGGCATTTAATTCTGAAATGTTTCTTTCCTGGAGAGTGAGCGAAACTGACTTTTTTCCTTCTCTTCTTGAAGTGACGCTTGAAAGAACAAATTAAAATATTTCGAAGGTTGATGCAATTTCTTTTTAAGAAACGTTGCTTCCCCTCCTCCTTTTATTTATTTATTTATTTATTTCCCTTCATTTCCTCTCTTGCTCTGTCTCTCTCCATTGAACTTAACAACAACAGACAGGACTAAAAAAAGATACGTCTCAGTCGAATTTTCAATGTCATTAGAAAGGAAACAGGTTTAGGTTTAAAGTTGCCGTATCTTATTCATGGCTTAAGAATGCGGGCTTTATTCTTCTATCCTTCTCTGTTTTGCATCACATTCGTGGTGTTTGGTTATTAGAAATTAAATAAAAATTCCTCCCCGGGGAATAAACTTATGAAATGTGTAATAAAAATCCCGTTTTATAAAAATCATCGCACGTGTTTTATACATCGCGGAATCATGTCCAGAAATTCCGATATTGCTTCAATTAATTCTTCCAATCCCCGCTACAGTCCTATTTTCTCATGGACAAATTTCTCAAATATCTTTCGCGAATGATGTACAAATTAATTTTAATTTAAAGCTTTGCTTCTTCTAAATTAATGCGCGCTTTCCGCTTCTGAAAATTAGTGCGCAAAAGTTTGGGCACTCAGAATTCACTTGAAAATATATTTCATTTAAAAAATTTTATATATTTTTTGAAAATAATGTTTTAAACGCTTTTAATGACTTAAATTTATTAAATATCATTAAAAAATGTTTAATGTTTTCAATTTAAATAAAAATCAAAGCAGTTAAGAATGCGTTGTACTGCAATGTCAGAACGATGTTGCTTAAAGCGTCGTTATTGTATTCGCGAAGTCGGTTGTTCCGTCGCCAATTGTTTTCGAATTTTTTTGATTTTGACTTCCGATTCGGATAGAGCATCTAAAAGTAAGTAGAAGTTATAAAAAGCACAATCTAGTCCTATTATAACTTTTACTTATTTTTTTAAATATTGTAACATTGTTTATTTTCCATACTAATTTTCAGTAAAATTAGTAAGGATAGAATTACGTAATAAAAATCTAAAAATAAAAAAAATCTAAAAATTATTTATTCTAAAAATGACGATGGTGATCATGCTATTATTAGAGCTAACACAAAAAGTTGAGAACCCAAGACGGTATAGGGTGTTCTTAAATTTTCTTTACAATTTTAGACTTTAAAACCTAAAACACTGTACAAGATAACTAGAAATTGTTTTCAGCGTGTAAATTCATTTATAAACCTCAGTGTGTAACCCCTCGAGGAATGCAAAAGCATTGAGAAATCGTGTCTTCAAATCCACTAGGACTCTAACCTTGGTTCCGTACATCTGGTCCTTTAGGAAATCCCACAGGAAGAAGTCCAACGGTGTGAGATCAAGTGATAGAGGCAGCCACCGAAACGGATCTTGGTTCTTTTGCACTTGACTATCTGGCTTAGGGCCGATTCATTATCTATTTTCTCAGCTGAGACTTCTCAAGGGAGTGTTCAGCAACAATACAGTGACATTGTTGTAACCAAGTTTTCCTCATCTCAACAATACAAGTCCATTGTTGCCAAAGAGTCAGTTGAGAAGACTCACTTGAGAAAGTAGATAATGAACTGGCCCTTAGTCTGTATAAACCTGCACTGAGCTTTTTCTTGTTGAGTCCACATTTCTCGTCAAAACTGCTTCACCTAAAACAAAAATTACAAAAAGAAACTTTGAGTTTACTTGTCAACTTGCTGAAAACCATTTCTTGTTATTTTGTATAGTGTTATAGTTATTAAAGTCTAAAGTTGTAAAGATAATTTATAGACACCATATATAATAAAAATCAATTAGCTTGTTTGACAAGCCAGGACAGAGTACAATAAAAGTTTGACTGGGCGTGTCACTGACAATGATATCACTTAGATTTGAGTGGGGTATTTTCAGAATGACACAAATCTCGCATACGGACATTCTATGATGGTACCACGTTGCAACTCACTGAGCTCTGTTGAGCGAATTATACGGCACCATTATGACAGATGAGCTTAGTAGGGCATGTTTTATATTACCTTGGACGTCATAGACATGTATCTTAGGTAGTCAAAGATGTTAAATAATCATTGGATATATTTGAAATTTAATCCTAGCAGAGGATCAGCTTACTGAAGCTTTGTTAGTCCTCCAACTTGTTAGTAAAGGGACAACTACAAGCATCCATCCTTCAGCGGGATTCGAACCTGCGACAAGACCTACGCTTTAGCGCTCTCGACCACCGAACTGGCTAAGACATGTCTGAAATTAGTGTCGGTATTAGGTTCTCTTCTTGTGTTAGCTCTGATGATGGCATAGTCGAAATGATCATCAGCTTTATTATTATGAATAATTTCTGGTATGGCTAAGACTGTCTACTTTTTTGTTTACATACTGATGGACTTTGCAAAGGCGTACTCCATAGAGAAGGAAAGTCATCAGAATTAAGTCGTGGTGTTTTCTGGCTGGAGTTATTACTTTTTTGTTTACTAGATTCCCGCTTTAAAATTTATTTGTTCTCTTATAGATTTACAACTTAGTTTTAATTTGAAAAACTTGTATTTTGAGGGTCTGTGAGAATTTTTTAGCTTCTTGTCGGAAGTGTTCAGAAATCTTTTCTAACGTTGGCGGATTCGTCTCAGAGTTGTCTGATTGTAATCTCAAAACTAGATGGTGAACTAAAGGATTTCAGACGGAAAAATATTACAAGATAAAAATAAAAGTATAAGATTATGGTAAACGTGAAAGGAGATGGCGGGAGGGGGGAGGTTAAAAGGGAATTATTTTGGGTGATTTTATAATGCTTAGTGAAAGAGTCCAAGAACATTATCGCATTTTCTTCAATGAGTTGAAAGCAGTGTTCAATAGATAGAAGCGGTGGAGATGTTTTTTCTCTTCCAAAAGAAGGAGAGTTGTTGTGATTTTTTGTAGCATTTTCTTTTTATTCCGTTCCTCTTGTCAATGGAAAAAAATGTGGGTGGGGTATGGAAAGGGGGTAGGCAGGCAGGCAGGTAGGTAGGTAGGTAGGTAGGTAGGTAGAGGAGAGGGAGGAAAGACAAGGCAATTAGCTCTCCCTCGTGGACGATTATTCATAGGCTACATCACTCGTTGACTCGTTTCGTCTCCTGAACCTGTTATTAGTCGGAGGGAAAGTCACCGGTGACCCTCAAACCTATTAACATCCATTGCGGAAGGAAGAATAAGGTGTGTGTGTGTGTGGTGAGGGATGAATGGGAGATGAAGGCCTTTGGGAAAAACGGAAGCGTTTATCACCTTTTAAAGCAATACCCCCACCTTGGCCGCTTCTGACTCTTTTGTTTGACGTTTGGCGGTTGGGGATTCCCACCCGACTCATCCCTCGACTCGCATTCCAGCGCATTTTCGTGATGCAATCCCTGTCTTGACCGTAGGTTTGCACCAGATTTAATGAAGAAACTTAGATGCTTATGCAGTTGAATACATTTATGGCTTTATAGAAACTAATTATGGCAGGCAAATTTTATGGCTGATCAGTTGTCCTTTACGCGACGTTGTTTCGTTCCAAACTTTTTTGAAATTCTTCGTTAAGGTTGGACAGTTTTTTTGCTGTTTTCCAGACGTGGTCGCAGGATTGTTGATTTATTTATATTGTTTTCCTCTTCGGAAGATGTATTCGTTGAAGTGGAAAATGATCCTATTCCTTTAAGATAGATTGAGTTCTGGTGGTTAAAGTCTGGTTAGATTGTTTGATGGTTTCATTTGTTTTCTGGTGCAGTGTCTTTAATAGTTGTATGCATTCAACCATTAAGAAAATATGAGAGAAGAAAATAAGGAACCGGAGAGAGAGAAAGAGAGAGAGAGAGAAAGAGAGAGAGGAGTGCATTTGTAATAAGTGGTTGGCATTGCCAAGGTTCGTCTCGCGTCCTCCCCTTAATTCCTCCTAGAGGGCGTAAGGCGGAGGGGTAGAAAGGTGAAGCCGTCTGGAACTTTCCTACGTTTCCTTCAGTCAGAACAACCTGTTGACATTGAAGTTCTCGCCCCATCTGTTGTATTCCAACTTTTCATTTCATTTATTTGCCTAGGCCTTTTTTGCTGTTAACCTCCCGTGTCCCCGTCTCCCATTCTCTTCTCACTCTTTCTTTTCTTGTTGTTGTTTTTTTTTTAATTTTTTTAATTTTATCCTCCCATTTTCAGCGTTGCCGCAGCCATTTCTCATTGGAAGAGTCGTCTAGCACTGCGTCTGCTTCTTTCATTCTCTCTTATC
Source organism: Rhysida immarginata (assembly GCA_023313115.1). Taxonomy (NCBI): domain Eukaryota; kingdom Metazoa; phylum Arthropoda; class Chilopoda; order Scolopendromorpha; family Scolopendridae; genus Rhysida; species Rhysida immarginata. The sequence goes on from JAHWFO010103031.1 coordinate 582,914, forward strand.
ACCGGCAAACGCAGCAGAATCCGACACTGTAATTGCAGTGTAGTGACCTTCGACATAATAATTTGTTTTATGATGCAAATGGATTCATCCATTGCTCGAAGCATCTCCCTCCATTCATCACCGGTGACTAATCTCTGGCTAGTTTGCACGCGTTTTGGCTATTCCCGGTTCATCAGGCAGGCAGACAGACGGATTCGCACTTGCGAACTTCATTCTCCCCCTTCTTCCAACCGAACGTGTATGTGCAATCAGTCTAATGAAAACGGTGACGCAACCCAAACGGATTGGTTGTTCGCCAAGTCGTAAAAAAAAAAGATTCCCTTTCCTTCTTCTCCTCTCCCTCCCCGTCTCCTTCGTCGTGTAGGTAACGCGTATCTCGGTCATAAAAGTTTTTGTAACACGCCTGATAAACGTTCTTTATTATGATTATTGCTGTTAGGCGGTTTTCGCTATGGTTTATAAGGCTACTGGAACGTCGTCAACCTTTCACGGCAGAACGTGCATTACTCATTTGTAAATTTAAATAGACCACTGCAGTTTATCGTAGAAAACGTTTCTAAGTATCGTTGAAAATAATCAGGAAAGATGGGGAGGGGGTTGAATCACTTTTTATTTTCACCTCAGCAATAATCCAAAAACATGTAATCTTTTCATATGTTCTGTGTTCTTTATATGAAATGATTATTGTTTTTGAGTATCAATTTTTGGCTTATCAGTGATGTAGACCGAAATAAGAGGGTTATTTAGTCTAAGGTAAAGTATCTAAAATCAGTTTTCTGTTAAAAAAAATACAGAAACATTGAATGTAAAGCGGTTTATGATTGGGGCAAATTCAGTTTTCGTTTAATTGGTAAATGTATATTAAAATTCTCCTTAAAATTGGAGATTCACCGACAATATATCTAATGACCAACAATGCAAGACAAAGTTTGTACAACAATAGGCCCGTCGTGTTTGTATCAACAATCGTATCAACAAGCAGTTCACCAACAATATGTACGGGCCAACAATATATATCTAATAACCAACAATGCAAGGAAAAGATTCTATCCCACCTCTGCAAATTATAAAACAAAAAGGAATTTGTAACAATGCACAAAGTTTCTGTTGTTCGGGCTTATCTTGGAATTGCTAGTTTTTAGAACTTGACATTTTCTTGAAAATGTTTAAAAATGAGCAGTAACTGGAAATAATGGAGAGTTAGCAGACTATTGAGAAACTGAGCAAGTGGTGAATGATCCATTAGCGTCGGAAACATCTTAACAACGGGAGCTTCGTCGGGTATAAGAGCTTCTACGTCAAGGGCAAGGGAACTTCAAAGATGGGTCTAAGTATCCAGTTGTATTCTCCGGTGGTGAAGATGGATGTCATTTTAATCTGAGGCAGGTCAACCCAACAAGAGGGTAAATAAAGTCCCGAGTGACGCCGGGTTATCAGCTATAGCCTGTCCAACGGAAGTTGGAGTGGGCGTGTCCAATTAAATTTCCAATTTCAATTGTTAAACATTGTAAATTTCCAACTCTCGCTGTAACAAATAAAATAAAGAATATAAAAATTATTTAAGCCCAGAAGCTCTAAAGTTCAAAGAGAAGAAGAAGATGATGATGCTGATGATGATTATGATGATGATGATTATGATGATGATGATTTGATAAACTTGTGGTGTAAAAACTGGTAGGAGGACTTCTTTTTTTAACCTACCTACACCAATTCTCAGAATCACTTCTCCTATACCAGATCTATACTCTTCTTTTTTAAAGGATTTCATTTTGAAGAAAATTCAAAAAAAATCCCACCAGTCCTTCACCACTAACATTTCTACAAGTCTTGAAATGCTATGGCCTCTCATCGAACGAAGAATCAGAAGAAGGCGTCAATTTAAAATGTGTATTTTTGTATGATTGAAATTTTTATCTTCTCCCTGCATGCTTTGCGATTCACCTGTTTCCTGATTGGCTGAAGCAAAGCGGATCCGCAAGAATCCAAGACCCTCTCGAAATGAAAAATTCGCTTCCGCAGCTCATAGGCAAAGTTTGCGCGTGAATGTGAAAACGCCTCAGTATTGCGGAAAAGGTCCGCTTTTGCGCGCGGATTGCGTTTCCGCGTGTTTTCCGACCGCAAAGCTCTATATGAAACACGCTTTACTCAAAAATTACGCATCATACAAAAAAAATATACGTGTTTAATATTTTTTTAAAAAAGCTATCCAATGATACCAAGCTTGACCTCCTAATCACAGTACCTGTGGGTGGGGCAACTTTGAAATTTCAATGGGAACTCCCATTTTTTATTGCAGATTCGGATTTCTACGCTAAAGAAGTAAACGATTTGTCTGAAACATTTTCTTTGATTCGTGATGATGGTGCTGTAATCGTACAAAATAAGATTTTTCTTAATTAATTTGTTGGCGGAGTCTCTCCATGGTCCGTCCCCATAGTATTTCAGAGATGATCCGAGAATTATTAGACACTTACCTTTCAGGTAACAAATACTGAAACATTCTTGAAGATGAACTACCACAATTGCTTGAAGATCTGTGCTTGGAAGTGCGACAGAAATATGGTTTCAACATGATGGTTGTCCAGCACATTATTCGTTAGTTGCACGCGAGTTATTAGATCGGGATTATAATAATCACTGGATCGGTGCACTGGCCAGCCAGATCACCAGACCTTATCTCACCAGATTTTTTTTCTTGTGGGGTTACCTAAAAGATGCCGTTTATAATGAAACGCCTACAACTCGCGAAAACTTGATGCAACGAATAAGGGATGCTTGCGCCGCAATTACACCAGACATGCTTTTGAGATGTGTACCCGGCATTTGAAGTACGAATCAACGAGTGCATTGAAGTTCGAAGTCATCATTTCGAGCATTTAATTTAATTGAATAGTGAAAGGTAAGAGGACTCACCTAAAACAAGCGCCCTGTGGGATAAGGTTTTTTTCGCAAATGGTGTAAACTGTTTCCCGAAGAAATTCTAAAATGGTAGACGTTTACGGTCCCGACTGTCTGGACTATTCCAATGCGTGCAAATGGTTTGAAATGTTTCTGGGAGGAAGAGTTAGCCTAGCCATAAACAGCATTCTGGACGGCCGCCGTCAGCGGCAACACCAACCATTATCGAAGATATTAACAACACAATCAGAGAAAAAATTCGCATTTTCTTGAAAGAAGTGAGTGAAGCGATTCACATATCCTATGGATCTGCATGAGGTAGGTGCATGAGAAGCTTGGATACCACAAAGTCTGTTCGCGTTGGATTCCAAAAAACCTACCACCAGAAAAGTTTCTGGAATGGCGGTACAACCAAGCGGAAAATGCGTTTCTGAATGGCACTGTTATAGAAGATAAATTGCACATCACACCTGATCCTAAAATTGCAAGAATGGTGTGGAATTCGCAAAAACTTCGAAGTTTCCCCTTCAGATCGAAAGATTATGCTTTCAATTTTTTGGGTATGCAAGGCATCCTACTCGAAGAGTTCCTGCTTCGTAGGTCAACCGTCAATGCCGCTACCTATTGTAAAACGTTGACTAAACTGCGGCGTGCTATTCGGGATAAACGACCAGAAAGAGGAAACGATGTTCGACTTCTTCATGACAACGCACGCCCTCATATGGTCAACGTCGTCAGAGCAAAACTGGTCGGAGATTTTGGATCACCCAGCCTATAGTCCGGACTTAGCGCCTTCGGACTACCACCTCTTTGGTCATAAGAGATTTCTGGGGAGTCAGAGGTTTGTAACTGACGAGGAGCTCAAATCTGCCGTGGCCATTGACTGTATCTGATTTTGTTTGGAAGTCGGATTTTGTTTTGCTTTTATTTGTTTATTGCTGATTAGGTATGCCGGGCATCAGACGCAAAGAATAGTATCCTCCAGTGCTGTGTTCGCATTACGCCTTGATCATGGTTAAGTAACCACGGTTACCTCTTGATCACGATCAAGAAGAACTAGGCGCCCTGCTTCGGTTACCAAACCGTGTTTACAGCTCGGTTAAGTAACCTAACCTAACCTAACCCTGTTAGTGACGTCATATGTGGGTTAGCGCCAAGAAAAAGTAAAATAAAACCTGGCGGCTAAGCGAAAGCGCAGCAGCGAGTAACAAGTCTGATGAGGAAACCAAAGCTCTTATGTATGTTTTGGGGTGCTTCTAAAAAGTCCGACCGGTCGCCAACAGGTTATGTGGTACGATTGGCGGCCGTTTGCTTCCGCTTGTTCGTTTATGGACAGCACGGTCGTGAGCATTTTGCTTCAAAATGGCGTCGCAGCAAGGTTCCTCATCATATTTCGCCATCTCTTTTCTTCAAAATATATTTATTATGTATCGGGCACTCGAACACTTGAATTTTCTATTTTCGTCCGCCATTTTGATCCTACTCACCGAGGCAGCCGACCGCGACCGGCGTTGGACTCCGGTCGCGTTATGAAAACGCTCATCGCCACCGGTCATTACTTTATGAATCGAGGTTCGTCCGAATCGGGAGAAAATTTAAAATGAATAAAGCCAGCTACGAATGCCTGCATCGTTCCCGCGTCGATCGAACTTAGTCAAAATTCCGAGTCAGTCACTGGTGGCTCCAAAACGAGCTTTGCGACGGGCTTTGACCGGTCGCAACCGGTCAGAATTTTTAGACACACCCTTGGTTACGTTTGGGACTTGAGAAAGGCTGGAGGGTTCTGCTCCATCCATCGTAATTTTGCTAACGGCAGGATTTGAGAGGGGAAAAAAATATCAAACACTATTTCGCTTGGAACCGTCATTTCTCTTGAATGCTGTGCGTCATTTCTACTGATCGTGATTAGCTCACAGTGCGAACATACTATAATGCTAAAATCAACTTTTTCTACCTCTCTGGTTTTAGCACGGACATTTTGCAACTCTATGGAAATGAAACAACGTGATCTTCCAGAACAGGGCATCAACCCACACATCTCGCAGGTCAACGGTGCTTTTCCGGAGATCCCTTCGTGGAAAAAACAGGAATGACTGCTATTCATTTCAGATACACTTTTCCAAATTTACCAAAACGCCTCAAATTGCGTTCAGTATACTCAAAAAGAGATTTTTGAAATTGTCAACCAGAAAATCGTATGCGATATATAAAAAGCCGCACATGAACAGTGGTAGAAACTGATTATGACCACGCTTCAAAATAGTTTACTTTATACTCTCTGTTTGCTTTCATGAAGCAAAGTAGTAGTTGAATATTGGCATCAAATAGATACAGATATGTTCGAAGTAAATTTGGGCTGCTGGAACACTAACGTCGATTTAGCCTACGTACATTTCTAAAAACATGTAAATGCTACTTTGTATTTTTAAATATCATGATATGATATTAAACAAATATAGCACGAAACCGAAACAGCACGCAAGCGTTATCTTTCGTCTTTTGTGACTCTTCAGGACTGTCTCGTTAGAAGCAAGATAAATTTCGTATTCAGGGAATAATTTCGAAATCGCACAGTTCGCTAGAATGTGATCCGAAAACGCAAAAGATTTGAAGGTTTCATATCATTTTAGTATTGCACTCTTTATTTTCAACAACAGTAAATATGAAATGCAACTGCTTCCATTATTACAAATTGAACGTTTTCTCATGAGCCTTTGTTAAGTTTGGAGTTAACGATTAAACAATTTTATTATTTACAACTTAAAGCGAAATTATGAGAATAAGGGCACGTACATTAAGAATTCTATTAATTGAGTAATAACATTTAGGAAATGAAGTATGAAGTTTGTTCTTGCGTATTCACTTTATCCAAATAGTAAAAAAAATCATTAAAATAGCGGTAGATTATTCATGGAAGTTTATTTGTTTTTTTGTTTATTTTCGTAATAATTTTTCTTTTAACTTTGTTTCTTTTTGTGGTGCATCTGGCATCGTTGAGGTCCCATAAAACGTGTCATAAATTGTTGCAAATCTTTTGGGTGTGTTCGTTAAGTTGAGAGCGTTTAAGAGTACAGACATTAAAAAGAAATAGCAACTTCGTTTGATGGGTTGATTTTTCCTCTTTAATATAGAAATTATCGAATCACTACCTCAACTTTATTTTCACCCGAGGTCGTCTGCGAAAGACGTAGCATTAAGGAAGGAAAAAGGGGAGAAGACGAGAGTTTTCGATGCGGGTAATGCCTGAAATCATCTCGTCCTTCTTGGCTTTTTATACACTTTTATGAGTGACGGGTGAGCCGACTGGGAAAGATTGAAATCACATGCACATTAAAAAAAATAGAATAATAATATTTCTCAAAAGAAACAGCTTTTCACCTGCCTATCGTTAAACGGCAGCTACAGACGTTATCACTTTGGTTTCCCTCCCAGATCCATCGATAATGAGGCAACATGACAGTAAAAGTGTAACATTGTTTCTTAAACTCTTTATTGCTTTGCTTTTCCTTATTTCCCCTTCTCGTTCTCCACCCCCTTTCTTTCATTGAAGTCCGTGATTATTGTGGTTTGAAAAGCTTCGTACTGCTTTAAATGAACTCCTGGATACAGACGAGGAGGTTTCAGCCTTGGTAGAGGCCAGGAGGTTTAACCGTGCGCTTTTTAGTCGTACACGTCGCCAACCAATGAAATGTTGGCGTTTAATTTAGAAAAATATTGGGGAAATATATATATTTATACATTTAATCTCTTCTTTATAAAGCGGTGAAGAACTTTACAAGGACGGTGTTCTGCAGTGAGTGTGTGCTTTGCTTCTGTTTACTTTTAATTCTCGCTACAATAGGAAATTGTCCGTCTAGGTTTAAAAATAGTAATTACTGGCTTCATAGTGGTTTAAAAATAAGTTTGATGAAGCTAATGATCCTTGTAATTTTGAGAATTAATTTATTTTTGTTACCTTCCAACAAAAGAATAAGTTTTTCTCCTCTTGTTCGTTTTGTGCGCACATTTCACCAGCTAAACAACTAAGCCAAATCAATACTATGTTTAGCGCATTATGAATATAGGGAAGTTTTTGTATTCTGAATTTCACAAAAATTACGACCTTGAAAATTTCCCATAGAAGTTAGCTTCCCTTATTGTTAAAGCCTTATTTATTTATTTATTTATTTATTCTGAACACAATGGGTTTCCCTGATTACCCTGTTCATTAAAATTTCCAATTTCGCAAGTTAGAATTTTTATTTTTCAAATAAAGTAAGAACAGTCTTGATATAATAAAAGATAGTTTATTAAATATGGCAACACGTTCATCAAGACCACTTCATAGTTTATTTCCTGGTTTATACGCAGATACCGACCCTTTACTACGATCTTGAATGATATTTCAAAAAGCATAGTAGATGTATAAACCAAAAAACATATTATAAAAACAATTGCATCTACAAGAAGAAATCAAATTACATAAAAAAAGAAACAATTTTCACACATGTGGTAGCAAATTATCATAAGAAGTACTTGGAAAAATTGATTTTGACTCATACTAAATACTTTGTTTCGAAATAAAAAGGGTGACTTAGTTTCGAATCTACAGTCCGAAGCATGGTGGAAAAATAAATGAAAATAAATCGAATAATTTTTCATTTTAAGATGAAATCTAAGATGTCATCACGTGACGATAGCGTTGGAACTTTTATGATGTCATCTCTTATCATATTTACTGCTTATGTGACATCATAAGAGTTCCAAGATTGAGACCTATTACATCTTAGATAAATAGATTCAAATGAAAGACTAAAAATATTGAATTTTTTAATTTATTTTTTATACTTCACTTTTATTTTCTCTATTTCGGTTTAAAAGGATAGTTATTATAGAAACATAAAGAATTATTTCAAATAAACTTATACCCGTGATTCAACGGCGAGTTGTCACTAAAAGCCGGAATTCTGCAGACTCTACCTTATCCAAATTTCTACCGTACCAGCGAAACCTGGTGGCGCAAAAATTAAACGCGCTCCATTTGTCACGATGCGATAAGCGCAAATTTTAATAATAGCAACTTTACATGTATTTCTTTCATTTATCCTATCGGGGACCTAACATGCCGACCTCGAGGCCATACTGTCCCCGGCTAGGTATTTATTGTTTTGTAAATATTAAATGAATAAATAAATAAATAAATAAAATAAAAACTTTTTTCTCTTATATTTCATTCATCAGTTTAATTGTAAAACGAAGATCAGTTGACATTTCCTTTTTTGTGAAAGACAATGGATTCTAAATAATTGAAGCAATGAATCTTAAGAAACAATTGTAGGAAAATATCGTAATATAAAATAAACACTTTCGGAACTTAGCTTGAATGGCTTCAGTAAGTTTAATAGACAGTGAAACCTGTCTAATCTGGAATTGCACGGACCAAAAAAAAAATTCCTCTATAGACAAGTTTCCACAATAGGGAGGTGAAAGATATCGCATTATAAAATACAATAGACTAGAGCATTGTAAAAATCGTGTAAAATTAAAGAGCACTACAGTTTTTTTTGTAGTACATTGTACAATGTTTATTTGAGCAGGGGTTTGTTTTTTTTTTCCTTTTCTCTAAAAATTTTTTTTTTACATTTTATTTGCATTGCTGCAAAGAATTTTATAAACTGTCATTCGATTTTTCAGCAGCCAACAATTCTAAATCTTGAATTCTATGATAGTTTTGAATCTTGAATTCTATGAAATATCGCGCTTTTCTTCTTCATCCATATGACTTAATTCAATTGTTTCATCTTGAATATAACTGCATGGATGCAGGATGGAAAAATAAAAACTTTCCACAATAGGTAGGTGTTGAAATATCTACACGACTTTGAAAAGTGTTTTCTACTTGGCTGTTAGACAGGTTCCAATATACTGAGGGGCTGTTAACACATTTCATTTGTGATTATTTAAGATTTTATTTTGAATTTTTGAATACTCGAGGTATTGCAGTAGATACAGGATGTTCTAAAAAGGACTGACGGTTTTTAAAATGGAATTGCAGGTCGGTGACCATTATTAAAGTTATTCTTGCAGGAGATTAATGTGGGAGGCCAGGAATTTGTTTTGGTACGTTTCCTTGTGTTAATGCCAAATTTTACTGACAAGTGGCGCTTCAGTTTCTGAAGCTGTCAATCATTGGAATACTTTTGGAAATCATATCATAATGTTTTCGAAAGGTACACCATCTGCCGCAAATATATTTCTTAAGTGAAGTACACAGTTAGTAGAGACATTCAAAGGCTTCCTCCAGTTCCGCAAGCGTGTTGGGATTATGCGTCCTTCAAGGCTCCAAAGGAAGAAATCTCACAGACTGAGATCTGGCGAATATCCTTGCCGGTTGCTTGAGGGTAGTGCAGTGTAGTGACGCGATTATCAAAATATACCTCCAGAAGTGTTTTGATTTCACCCAGTCTGTTGTGGGCACCGCGCGACTTCCTTGTAGAAAACTTTATTGAACGCTTTTTTTTCCCGGGGGGGGGGATTTCTTATTATTTTTGTCAGATGAATTTCTGTCTCTCTCTTTGTTGTCTAAAAACTCCAAATGTTGGAACAAATTTTGACAGCCGTGTTTGAACTTTAAATGAAGTTTATCAAATTTAGTGCTTCAAATAGAGTTCTTTAAATTCTGACGTCACAAATTGCTTCATGGATTCAGGGATGATCAGAATGTATATTTCCGTTGAAAACTGAAAACCGAAATTTTTCGCGATTACAATACTTCCTTTACTTCGTTAAAAAACACCTCACAAGAGGCAATAACATCTCACCAGAGGCAAAACCTGGCCCACAGCTTAAGCTGGTTGGAAGCGAATTTATCCGACGCCATACCCGCTTTGGCCACCATGAAAACCTCACCAGTCCTATGAGGCCTTGCATGCACCATCTTCCCTGAACCTGGCTGTTTCGGGTGAATCGTCCGAAATGTTAAGGATGGCCACAAATTCGTGCAAGATTTCACTGTAACGGCTTGAATTCACTGCCTCCTTTAGATAAATGGGCCAAATGATGCGTCTGCTGGATAAATGCTGCTCACACAGTTGTGTTTTGGGCGTAAAGCGATAGCGGAAGCACACACGAGGGTTCTCCGTCAATACCATCTTTACGGTGGTATTGTCTCCGTTCCCCAGATTCGCCAATTTTGTTCAATTCTGACCAAGCCATCCAGATGAAAATGTACTTTCATCAGAAAGCCTATGCGATTTGCGTCAATATTGCCCTCCTCAATCAATTGCAGCACTTGGCGTGGAAACATTTCCAGGCAATTCGCAATATTTTGTGCGTTGCAGTTTTGCTCAGTGAGCATGTACTTGCAAGGTTTCCGGCCGGATCTTTTTGGACTGCACGTAATGATATTCTTACAATCTTTTGCGACTGCGGACGTCCAACGATGCCCGCCAACTATCCGCAACACTATCGGTTTTGGCATTAATTTCTTGTCGATTTTACTCTCACCCAATCGGTAGTATTCCAATAAAATAAATATTCTTTCCGCCAACGTATACACCATTTTCATGCTTTCTCCTACAGTAATCGTGTACGCCTCTTCAAACTTGACACTGCACTTTCACCTAGCCCACCGCGTCGTCTAATTGGCCTTCGTACATGTCTCGCTACAGCGCCATCTGTCAATGAAATTTGTTACTAACACAAAAAGGAAATTTGCCAAAACAATTTCCTGACCTCACGCATTAATCTCCTGCAAAAATAAATTTAATAATTGTTACCGTTTGCTTGCTATTCCATTTTAAAAACTATCAGTCCTTTTTAGGAGATCCTGTATTTAATTAATATACACTGTCTTATCACTGAATTATGACCACCCGCTTAGTAATGGGAGTAGCCATCCTTCGCCGCTATAACTGCTGCTAGGCGTCGTGGCATGCGTCCGATGGTAGTCCATTCCGCTTGAAGCGCTGTCCACAGAGCTTCGAGAGCCATAGGTAGAGGGTCCAGCTGCCGTACATGGCGATCAAGGTGCTCCCACAGAAGTTCGGTGATGTCCGGTGAATTAGCGGAGCACTCGAAAGTCAGTAGAGTGTTCCTCGAACCAATCCAGAAGGAACACTCTAACACATCGGGGGAACATTGTGAGCATGTACGGGTGCACCTGGTCCGCTACGATTGACAGATAGCCACAGGCATTCAAATTGCCCTCTAGACGAATCAGTGGACCTAACTGCTCCCAGCAGAAGATCCCCCACATATTCACACTACTCCCACCAGCCTGTTTCCGGTCCACAATAGCCTCCTGCAGTCTCTTTTCATGGCGTTCACGACGCAATCGCCATCGCCCGTCAATCTTATGGACCAAACACCTTGACTCGTCGGAGAAGGCGACCTTAGTCCACTCGTCTGTGGTCCAATGGCGGTGCTCACGTGCAAAGTCTAGGCGTCGTTGACGATGACCCCTGGTCAACATGGGTGCAGCAACCATGCGTCGACTGTTCAGGCCCATCCGTAGCAGGATACGTTCAACGGTAATGTCGGATAAACGTCTGTTGGCACCACTGTTGAATTTGATGGTCAGTTGATGGACTGTGGCTCTCCTGACACCTTTTATCAGTCGTCGTAGGCGCCGCTCACCCCGTTGGTCGATGGCTTGTGATCCTTTACAGTGATGGCGTTGAGACGCGATTTCTGTCCCTGCAGTCCACTCTTTGTACACCTTCACTACAGCGAACCGTGAACAGTTCACAAATCGCGCCGTTTCGGAGATGGTGCCACCCTTGCTGTGATAGCCTATTATCATCCCTTTTTGGATGTCCGTTAAATCCGGACGTTTTCACATCTTGAGGCTCGTGCACCTACCGTTTGATGCACCAGCTTTAAAATTTCTCAGCCTGTTATGCAATGTGTAGTCGTTGTTGGGGAGAACAATGCGTGTGCCTTGAAGGGGTGCTGGTCATAATTCATTGATATGACAGTGTATATTATATTTACAAATATTTTTTTTCTTTCATTTTTTTTCTGTACGAGTAATGGGATTTAGTGTCAGAAACGCTGAATTTTTTATATTTTATTAAATAAAATGAAATTGAATAAACCAGTAGTCAGAAGATAGGAGATTTCATCTACAATTGTAGAAATAGAAAAGGAAATTGGATAAAATGAAAAGAATTTATAAAATGAATGGAGAGGGATATTCTTTTCATTTAGTGTCTAGCTTTTTATCATTCTTCTTCAGTTACTTGATTGTTTCATATTTTTTTCTTCAACTTCAGTATATGATATTAACACTGGATGAATAAAAATTAAAATCTGTATTTTCATAAAATATATAAAAATTATTTTTTTTTATCCATAAAGGTTCTTATGATGGCGGATCACAATCTGTACTAAGTTTCCAGACGTGTATCAAAATGGATTGCTTTCTTTTCTGATTTATTTTTAATTGCTTAAAGGCTAACAAGTAATGTGTTTCGTTAACAAGCAAAAATAGCAAGCGTCTGCATTCATGAAATGTTGGCAAGTGCGATTCAGTTTTTTCGTCGAAAACAGTCTCTACTCAAATCTCATTAAAGTTTTTTGGTTGGGTAACGTGTCTGTTGAACTTTTTCTTCTTGGACTTCCTGCTCCCGCGTGTTGACAAGGCGGTGGTTACTTTTATAGCTTTTCATTTTATGATTACCCCCCCCCCCCCCCTACTGAGTGGTCGGTGTCGTGTTTTCACGTGATTTATCGGATGCTGGATTGATTTCAACTGAACTTGAAATTTAAGAAAAAAAAGTTCTATCGCGTACAGTCAAATCTCTATGGATAGGCGAGGATAAGGATAGGCAGGTAGTGAATGGAGGAGTTTTGATGAGAGTAAAATTCCTGTTTGTTATCCCCTCTCCCCTTCGATTACAAAAATCACAGGAAAAGGAGCTACGAAGTCTAAATAAGAGCTAAGGAAACATAGCTTTGGATACGAAGATACACTTGGATTTAGGAATGAGGCCGTAGTATTCAAGTGGTATCGTGGCATCCGTTTACCAATCTGCTGCCGGAAGTGAGAACGAAGACGGTCGATGTGTTCGATTTCGTTATCTGTCGCTCTAGGACTCTGGGCAGGCTCTCAAATAATTCCACTTCATTTTCAAAATGCCACTCCTGTACACTCGATCATGTTGGAAGAAAACGGCTCTTTCCATAATAGCGCCTGATTGTTGTCCAGAATACCAGTAATCACACACTGAAACACACCAGATTTCATGGAGCATAGGCAGCAGACCGAGTCTACATCATTACAAACCCAAACCAAGACTTGAGTCACTATCCAACTTAACAGATGGAAGAGCACTACCACCCTCTAGAAAATTTATTCGCCCAGGCTGTCGCCAAACCCAAACACGTCCATCAAATTATAAGAGTGAAAATCATGACTCGTTGCTCCAAAGAACAGCTTTCCATTCGTCTAAAGTCCAAGAATGACGGCGCTTCGCATACACGCTAGTGATGTGTGGCCTGTGTTAATAGCGGACTGAGTCTAAGGTTGCGAGTTCATTAAAAAAACATTGGTTAACATTATTTAATGTCTAAGGGGGCCCATTCTTCATTGGCAGCATAGAATAACCCTAACATCTTGACCAATCTGTCACTACATACAGTTTTCTATCCCAATCCGGATCGTGCCATTGTCTTCGGTTGATTGTGATAGTAAGTGACCAGCAGATTCTATTTTATCAGAAACGGAAAGAACAGATGATTTTCATGGCTGGGTCACGTTTTGCCGTTACTGCTGCTTCAGTTTGCTTTGGCGTAGACGGAACGAGGTGCCTGGGAAACATTGCATATTCGAAGAATTGCCCCTTTCGACCTCATTCCTGGACAACCGCTCCCAGGACAATTGCCCTCCCCCTCCAGACAGTTGCCCCCAATTGCTCCCCACCCCCAATTTTTTTTTTTTTTTAATTTTTCATAGATTGTATTTTAATTTGAAATTAAGCATTTCAGTTTAAAACATGGTTAAAAAATCTAAATTCTTTGAGATATACTAATAGAGAGATTCATTGCGAAATGTTAGGGGGAATAGAAGCGATTTTTATTGTTGAACACAAAACACATTACTATTATAGTTGATTAAGTCCTTCGCATACGACATGACTGACACGAAGAACTTTTTATAACGTAAATACTATTTCGTTTCTTTCCTAATAATACTAATAATACACGAAATATTTTATTACATAATATTAGTATTGAGATATAACTTTTAATTGCATGATTTAAAAATTGCATTTAGCTCTGGAAATTTGGAAACAAAACATAGGAAAAAATTAGAAAAAAAACCTATATTATGTAATTTTTTATCTAAACTAACCTATTGTATAGTTCTTTAATTAAAAATAAGAAGAACAATATTGTGTTGAAAAATCCCATGATTGGTGTACAAAGAACAGTGAGTGAGTAAGGATAACAAGCTGACATAATAGCCAAGAAAAATTGGAAAAATTAATATATCGAAAATAAAGAAATGGGCTGATATAATAGCCATTGTAAAAAATTTATTTTTATACCATGTGTTTCAAAAGTTCTTCCCGAACGCAGGAGATGACTTTCCTTGCATAACGTACTGTTGTGCAGGTATGCTGAAGGGCTGGTAACGTACTGTCTCTTAACCTCTTTTTTTCAATTAATGGATGCTCTCAGTCGTTACGAATCCCGCGTATTTATTTTTCATAAATGCAAATACGCGAATATGAGAGTGAAATAAAAGGTTAAAGTAAAAAATACTAGAAGTTTTATTTATATAACGTACGGTATACGGTATTAAGCTTATACCAGTACAGTAACAAGTTTAAAAAGAGTTTATTGCGTGAAAACAAACAAATGAAATGGTGTAACCTACATATACCGTTTCCTTTGGGAATGTAAAAATAAAATAAACACATTTGAGAAACTTTGCCACTATGTAAAACTGATTTTATGTAATTTATTTCAGTACATGGTTTATTTTAGTGGTTGGCCAAACATTACTCCTGCTGTCATACGTTAAGCTTTCCCTACATACAGAAGGGGCAGTTCGGGAACTTTTGAAACACACGGTATATCTTTAGTATTTCGACATTTTTCAGTTATATGAAGAATTGACTTTATTTTAAAATTTTATTATTATACACATTAATTATTTCCTGCTAGAAGTTGACAATTTTGTATTGATAATGAGTGATTGGTTTATTTGACTTTTATTTTTAATTTTATTGTTTAAACTCCCTTTTTCGTTCGAGTTTTACAATACCTTTCGCTTTCCATAAATCGATTTTTTTCCTTTTCACTTGGGCCGTTATCAATATGTTGCTTGACGAGTAACAACATTGTTTAAGACTTTGTAATCGTTTTGTCTTAGAATTTTTAAGAGGAGAATAGCCCAAAATTTGCAATTATAAATTATAATAAAAGGCGTGATCAGTAATAACAACTTTATATGTTTGATCATTTCCAGTAAAGCTACTTGGTTGTCATAATTCAAGTCGAATTAATTTGTGAGCAGATAATTCAACATAGTCCTAGTACATCTGAATTTGTTTTATTTTATGTTGTTAACATGTCAATTGGTTTTGAAAGTAATTTTTTTCCGTGTTTTTTGTATTTTAATTATTTTAATAAAAAGTATTTTTTACATATTTTAATATTCTTGAATATGCTTGAACAAAATTAGTGATCTACTAAAAATAAATATTTTCACCGTGAAAATAAATATTCTGTCTAATAAAAATAAACTTTTTTTTACGTTGAAATTTCTTTAAAATTTACTGCGGAATTGATTGGACCGATCAGTCACGTGATTGTATTCAAAATAAAAATTCGCTTGTTTCTTTCTCAACATTACGTGACTGAATTGCTATTATAAATTCTCGTCTGGTGGGGGGGGGGGGGTTGTTGGGGAACAATTATCCAGACTGTTCAGATGGATTGAAATACGATGATCCTGGAGTCCACTTCAGCTAAATGTAGGTGTCACTGCATGGAGCATTGTCTTGCTGAAGGACCCATCTTCAGTGGGGCAAACCATCAACATTATTGATTAGACTTGGTATGCGACGCTATTTATATACTTTTGGGCGATCAGAGGTTGCTCCGTACTTTATTTACACGTGCTAGCATTCGACCATCTCTCTCTGTAATTTTCTTTGGCCTATCACTTCGCGGTTTCATTGACGTTGCTGCTTCAGATTTCCACTTGACAATAATTTCACTTACAGCGCAACGGAGTATTTGCAGAATGACAGAAATCTTGCTGACAGACTCGTTGTATAGATTTCTTAAACATTTTGGCTCACAACCCCCGAAAGTACCCCCGAAACATGGGTGTCTTAATATTTTTTTATATTTCCCTTGTTCTAATATGTTATCCACATATGAATATGAATATTTTGCGACCCCCACTTTAAGAAACACTGGTATAGACGATATCCTATGATGGAACTCCATTGCACCAATGTGAATGAGAAATGAGTCCATTAAGGCATGTTACATTTTCTTTTATAATTACATTCGACATCGTAGACATGTAAATTAAGATACTGCCGAGTTTCACATTTTGCCAATAATAATATTTTTGTTATGTTTTAGCGAATCTTCCTAGAAGCATGATAATGTGCAATGAAAGGATTTTCAAATACTAGAAAACTTTTCTAATAATGAGACTTGCCATTCTCCCATAAATTAGCATATGATTTAATCTAACCTAATATTAAGACCACGTGCATTGAAATAGGAAAAGCATTTGAATTTAATGATTTTTTATTCTTTGCCCTTTGGTCATTTTGTAAGTGTTGGTTCTTTCGCCAGAGCCTATTGAGCTGTAATCGATCGATTGTAGTATTGGAGAAATATTTTAATTTTTTTTGAAAATTCCATTTATGATTCAAGCCGGAGAACCACTTCATGGTGGTAAAAATCCCTTCGGATTTCTTCGTAATTAATTGATTTTAACTTTCCTTGGGGAAAAAAGAACAGGTTGGTTCGTCCTTCAGCTCCCGAGGGGCAGAACTTTCGTTTCCACGGGCCCTCCTTTCTCGCTGTTTCTTCATTGATAAAATATCTGTTATTAATCACTTGCTCGCTTCACTCTGGAGAAATGACTACAGAAGTACCAGATGTTCGCATTCATTTCGTTGTTATATAAGAGGGCAAAAAATCCGTGAAACAGCACCTGAGTTAGAGATTTGCTTTCCTTTTGAGCATGTTGAAATCACAGTGGGAAATGAGCCCCCTGCTTATTACCTCTTTCTTTTTAAATATTATTGGTTTCGTTTCCTCCTTCTTCTTCTTCATTCCACTCCCCTTTTTGCTCCGACTAATGATATTTTTTTTTATGGAAATGAAACGTAACCCTGGAAGAACTATTAAAATTACGCTCATTATTTGGCATATCATTATTTGAAAAGCAACTCTTGCTTCTCTTTTGCGAAAGACATCTTTGAGAGATTCTTTAAAAAAATTTCACGACGATTAAAATTTTCTAGATTCTAACGATGTTTCTCACAAACAGTTTATAAGTAGATAAAATATTTTGATTTCATCAATAAATGAAAAGTCGAAACTGCATTTTTTATAATTTTTCTAACCTAACTTAAAAATCATGATTCGTAAATCAGCTGTTGGACTTCATAGACAATCACGTGACCTTTATCCGTGCATAATTTCAAACATTTTTTTGTTTATTACTTCACGAATTAATATTGCTCAGAAATGAACGACAAGGTGCACATACGACACTGCATACTTCGTTTATTTTAACAACCAGTGTCCTGTGGAAAACGTACGGAGAGGCTACTGCAACAAAAAGAACTTGCCAACTTTGGTTCAAATTGCTCAGGACGGCAATTTCGTCTCGAACGATAAAGAGCGCCCGGGCCAGCCGAGGAAGTTTTCAGAGGCAAACCTTGAAGCGGTCCTCTTGGAAAAACACAATAAAGACACACACAAGGAACTTGCAGAGAGCTTCGGAGTAATACGCTGAGCCATCGGACATCAGTTGCACGCACATGGAAAATCCAGAAAGAAGGAAAATGGGGTGTCTCACATGTTAAAGGAAAACAATTGGACGTAGTGGGGCTTCAACTGATTGTCAGGCAGAAATCTTTGAAAAGAATCACCCTGCAACTACAGAGGGTTGAGTACGTTACAACTAAAAGATTTACATATGCAAATTCTCCAGCCAAGTGGTTGACAGGGCTACGCGGTCGTGAGGAGTTATAAAGGGGACATCGCTTCATCTTTCTTAATCGTTATACAAACGCTAGCTGCGAGAATGCCGCCAAAAATCGATAGATATTGGGAAGGATTTATAAATGCACTTTCCAAAGCGAAGTGGTCCTATTCCATGATTATAAAACAATGCAAACCCAGGGGTCTCACCATTTCGAAGGCAGGAATCTGTAACGTACTAAATAAAAACAGAAAAACCGTAATACCAGCAATGTTGGACGAACCTGGACCCTCAAGACACTGGAGGTTGTAGCCAAAGTGAAGCGTCTCATCTCTGCAGAAAATTCCAAAACTCAAAGGGCTGTCGTAAATAAGGTAGGGGTATCACAGTCAACTGTACGCAACATAATCCACAAAAATCTCCGACTGGTTAAGCGTCTGAAACCTGGTATGGGTGCATCAGGGTAAAGCTGCGAGTCCACGTCAACAGTCGCCCATTTGCGAACACTGGAACAGCAGACGGGCATATATTCAATTCCGTTTGAAGACAGACATACCCGTGAAATCTCCAGACGCATTCCCCATGGATTTATTGCGGCTTTGGACTGCTGAAACGCGCCTTTGGAAGTAGACGACTGCCTACACGGTCTATGAAAAGCTGTGAAGAGGGGGTGGGCACAGATCGACCTAAATTCTCGGCGGCGAAGTCTTATCGAATGGAAACTGCGATGCAGAGCCATAGTTCGACACCGTGGGTACCAGATAGAACATCGCCGAACATGGAGGCGGGGTTTCTCATAGACTCTTGACGCTTCAAATCGTTAAGTTGTAACGTACTCAACCCTCTGTATTGTTGGACGAACACAATCTGGGTGGCAGTTTTATGGTCTGGGGTATGTTTTCTTGACTTGTCTGGGTCCACTGATTCCTCTGAAAGGCAGCTTAACTTGATTTGGTTATTTATCCATCGTTGCGATTTAGATACACCCAAATACATTGGCTGTCTTCTCTGAGGGGGATAGGGCGTTCCAGCAGTACAATGCGATTTGCCGTATAGCTAGACTTATATGGGAATGGTTCGAGGAGGAAGACTTCCGAGTACTTTCCTGGCCATGTTCGCTCCTTGGATCCTCCACCACGCACCCTTCAGCAATTGTCGGACGCATTGCAGTCTGAGTGGCTCCAGATATCAGTGGATACCTTCCAGCATCTTATTGACTCTCTCCCGTGCAGTATAGCTGCTATCCGTGCTACACACAGCAGTTATTCTATTTATTAGCAGGTGGTCATAATTGTGTGGCTCGACCGTGTGTAACCTCATTATCATTTGTCTTTCATCCTTAAGCTTTTGTATTACGTATTTAAAGTCAAAAGTTATGACATCCTAAAGTAAGAGGCAAAAAATGTTGACAGATAGAGGAAGGTAAAATAGACATGTCTCTTTTTCTGAAACCTTAAACTATGGGTGATCTGCTACGATTACTTCCCGCCCTCTTCCTTTATTTATTCACACATCCTCATATCTAAGTCAAAAAGAATACAAATTGCAATTGCGTGTTTTTAGTGGAACGCTTTTTTCTCCCGTTGAATCATTTGGCAAAGTGGTTTTCATTTGAAGGAGATCAAATTGCCTTCTTTGAGTGCAAATATCAACAGCCAGTTGAAAGGCCAGAAGTTTGTTTTTTTTTAATTAAAATCTTTCTACACTGCATGTTAATGACTCGCGTAAAGAAAAATTAACGACTGGAAAAGAAGAAAACGAGATAGCTAATGACAGATGGGCAGGAGACGTAAGAGTGTTGTAATAATGATGATGATGAAGTCTTTGGCGGTGGCGGCGATTTTACGCAGACACGAGGAGTGATGCTCTAGGGCCGATGTGTCTCAGACGAGGGATCTCCGACCCCTTCCTTGTTGGCAAGAAGCGGTGTTGCCTATCAACAGAATGACATTCCATTTATGGCAAACAAAGAGAAAATAGGTGACGCATCAAGACGTAATTTGTTTCATTGGTTGTCTATTTTTTTTTTCTAGTTTGTTTTGGCGAATTACATAATGAAAGCATTTCCTCTTTTTTTTTTTAGTACTTGAAACTAGAAGTTTTGCAAATTTAGAATTCTATGAAAACAAAAAGTCAATCCTCCAAAACAATATTAATGCTCCTGATTTATAAGTCTATTATGTTTAAGTTAATATAAATGGAAACATAAATACATAGAAATAGAAACATAATGAGATTCATTTGCGTTTCATATTGGTGCAGTATGGGTTGCTCAATAGAGCTCACTGATTTCCAACTTGGTACAATCACAAGATGTCATATAATCTGTATGCGAAATTTCTGGCCTTCTGCAAAAGGCCCCGTTCGACAGAGAGTGACATAATTATCCTGTGGAAATATCAAGAAGAAACGTCAGTGAAATCACGAAATGGTCTAAGAAAATGTCAGACAGAAGTTTGCCGACGAAAACTTAGACGCTAAAAATGTAGCAAATTACGCATTATAGATATTTTAAGGAAGACCATTCAATAGTACTTTTAGCGGAAAAACATAGTCATTTGGCTGGTTCAAAATCGGTTTATAAATTAATTTACAGTATAATTGTCGCTATTACAGCTGCGTAGATCAACTAATTTAGCAAATTATTAGCTTCCTCATTCACGTAATCAAGTTCAAGAAAAATAAACTAAAGCTGCAGTTGTTGGCTGATAAATTTCCTCGTTGTAAAAGAAAAAACAAAAAGCTCTTGGACATTACTTATCGCATTGGGCCAGACAAAACTTGTCGCACTGGGCTAGCTAACTGGACACAACCAACCAGAAAATCTAGTAACGGAACTTGCCAACCTTAACGTTATGCTTTGCATAACTTAACGAAACTATGAAGTCATCAATCAAAACTAACGTCACCGTTACAGCGCCATCTGAACTTCTCTAATGAAACACCCAACAGCCCACATTACATACAAATTAGGTAAATAACATGTCTCTTTATTTGATGATCTCTGCAGACAGCATTCGTATGTATGATGTGTGATGACGTTTCAGTGCCGAGGCTTTCAGTATAGGAGGTGCTGACCCAGGCCCATCCAACCAATACCTCCTAAAAAGGCATTGTTAATCGTATTTCTACCAATAATAAGCCCTAAATTATGACTTCTTGATGATAATAATGAAGGAGATGAGCCAGGAGATGAGAATTAAAAAAAATTGGATAATGAAACTTATTTAATTGTAATTTTAGATGCTGAGATCTAATGACGTAGTTTCAGTTTTAAGTTATCACGATCGGCTTTTGGAAAAAGCAAAAACAACAGAATTGCCCAGTCGGGAATCTCCAACCATACTATGTGATCTGTTGGCAACCGATCGGACTTACTGTATTACAGAATTATTAGTAATAAGTAACAAGGATTGTTACCCCATGGGGCGAAATTATTTCTTTTCCCATTCGAATCTATTATTAAAAAAAAATCAGTCCATTATAGTTTCAAAAAGGTAGATTCTTAAAAAACAAAGTGTATGCAAACTGGGGAGATGGACTCATAATATCATATTAGAGGTCTACTCCTTTTTTTTTTTTTCTTTTTTTTCTAATTTATAATAAGGTGCTTATTTTGAGTTATTTATGGAGTAGTTAAATTTTTTCGCTGTTTTCTAAGCTTGACTCATGTTACTTGATTATGGCTTACTTAGAAACACTTAAAAATGATCTTCCGTCTACTTCAAGAGGAATTTAAGGCGGCTACTACGGCAAACCTTGGACGGTTACAGCGGTATGCTTCGATACACTCGAGAAGACGGGGGTTTATTTCATTTTTCTACAGATGAAACATTTCATTGGCATGAAAATTTGCCCTCCAAACATCTTGTTTAGGTAGTCAGACGGGGGAAAAAAGTCTCCAGGACGAATTTCGAGGAATCAAATCCCACGCATCGATTTAGAGGAATTAAATCTTTTTTTAAAAAAAGACGTTAACTGTTGTCAAGGGCTATATTTAGATGAAAGGCTCTGAATAGATATTGCATGTTGGTTATTTTGTTTTTTTTAACAATTACGCAAGGGTTAAATTAATTAACTTTCTGAAAATAAAGTTGAAGATCGCGATTAATTAATGAACGTCGTCTAATATTATTTAATGGTGACAATCGAAAGCTCGCTAGAATCTCAGAATTCAGAATGTTACAATTTTAAAATTACCGGAAGTCGGTCTTATTTTCCAGTGTCTGCTTTCGTAAGCCAGCGTCTGAAGAGGACGCGTAGTCGTGAACGCATAAGGTCGTGGGTGCCGAGTAAATGAGGCGTGACGCCACGGTTGAGGACACGGCCAAGGAGGAACAGGCTCTCGTCTCTTTTGCCGTTGCTTTTCATCCCTTTTTTTTTGTTATTGTTGTTCGTCTCCTCTTATTCTGTCTTCTTTAAAAGCCTCACTGCCCTTGAAACAAGAAATTGCAAGTTCCTCGTTTGTGTGCCCTATGCTCCACGGGAAAGGACACCTTTCTTGCACGGGTTCCGTTGTAGTTACGCTCACAGGAGTTAATGAATTAAATTTAGCTTTTATTGCATGAGATTTCAGGACGTTTAACTCCACTGCTTCGAACATTAATCAGTACTTGAGGGTTAATCCTATTTACTTAGCTTTTTAAGAGAATTTAAAAGAAATTCTACTTCAATGCCATGAAAACATAGAAACAATATCCTTAGACATATACAATATGTACACCAACATCCCCT
>JAHWFO010103031.1:618339-629436 GCA_023313115.1 Rhysida immarginata
TCTCTCTCTCTCTCTCTCTCTCTCTCTCTCTCTCTCTCTCTCTCTGTCTCTACCGCCTTGATTACTCTGAATGGGTGATCATCTTGCGCCTTGGTGGTATTCTTTTGTCTGTCGCGTTACAAATGGATTCTTATTCTTTATCAGACGGAGTGGCGACTTGGAATGCAAATGAGGAGGAACAGAGTACATCCATTCCCGAACGGGTTAAAAAAATTTTCTCTGGCATTGCGTCTGGCCTTTTCAGTCGTCTCAAAACCAATGCCAATTTCTCTCGCCCTTGATTGTCTCAAAATAAACTCCAGCGTCTGTATCATGGGAAGGAAAAAATGATATGATAAAAAAAAAAATAATAAACACCAGTTTTAATATGTAAGTGGAATAAATTGTGCAATAAATATTCTTGGAAGAATATATATTGCTATTTATTTCTGAACTATATTTTATGTTAAGATGCGAAGTCAAATGCGAAAATAATTAATTTTTTAAACATTTATAATATTCCTTTTAGCCTGAAGTAGTTTACTTTCTCAGTTCTGCTCATTCGAATTCGTCCGTCTCGAAATAAAGACTGGATGGTTATGAGATAATATTCACCTTGGAAGCATTTTTCATTGCTAGGTCGAAGAATTTTTAAGTTTTGAGTCTAAGAAAATTCAAGTGTTCAATCCACTGGAACAAACTTGCGTGATTGGCAGATATTTTTCTATTATCTTTATGATTTTGTCCATCTAATTATGGTATTATATGCCGCCAAGAAGTAATTGAAAAATTTATCTCAAATGGATTCTGACATTTTTATTTATTTATTTATTTTTTTAAAGAATCTTTCATTGACGGTAGAAATTATGTAATATGAAAACTATCATAATCGTTGATGAAGTTTTCTCTCAACCTTCCTGTTTGTGTCATTCAACCAAGATAGTCTAAAGTATTCTGGTCAATATGCTTTTTTTTCTAATTTAGAAAATCGTTCTAACATTTATTTTATCTAGTCGTCTTTCTTTAATTTCCTTCTAATTAATATTAGAAATGGAATTTGTTTTATTTTCGTGTATCCATAAACTAATTAATAACGTGATTTCTTGACTTTCGCTTTTGTAATGGAAAATATAAAATTATATACTTATAGTAGGTTAGATGTTCTTTGATTACTAACAGTCTTCTTATGAAATCTCGTCTTTTATCGAACAATCTAATATTATAATTCTCTTATCCGTCTGTCTGACCAACACCACCTCTACTCAAAGCCTGAGCGCGAAAATTTCATCATCATGCGGAGTCATAATTTAGGGCTAATTATTGGTAGAAATACGATAAAACATAACTCCGTATGATGATGTAACAATGTATGAAATTTTCGCCCTCAGGCTTTGAGTAGAGGTGGTGTTGGTCTGACCGTCCGAGGCCAACAAATAAAGTTACAGCAATCCGTCCAAAACCAGGCATTGTTGTGGTAAGATAATACTCAGTCGTTGTTGTGAATTAAATAAATAAACTGAAAAATGTTTAGTGTTGATTTTTTTATGCAGATGAACAGTATATTGTTGCAGACTATAAGTTTGAAAACCATTGAGGCTCCCTTCTTTCTTTCATTTCTTTACCCTTCAACCTGTACGTTTGACACCCTTTACGTTAGTCTATTTCTTGAATTTGAATTCCGTCCTGGACGAAACTTCTTGGTCTTGTGCGCCTCCAGTTTTAACGATCTCTTCGTACAGGATATCCCACAAAGGACTCCCTGAGTAAATATCTCGGAAACGGAGATCGATATAAGAATGAAACAAGTAATATGCTTCTTCTGAAATCTGATACGGAAGTTTCTAACTTAGTTACCAACGTTGCCAACAGGCGGCGCTCTACGTAGCCTACTGAAGGAAGTGGATGGTTTGCGCCATTTCTTGTGCTGTGTTCCAATGGTGCACATTTTTAATCGATTGTGACGTGGTTCCAATGGCTGCTTCCAAAGGACAGTTTTATAGCAGTGATGTTCTTTTATTCACATCATTTTATTCACAGCCTATTTAAGTCACGGAGTCTCTACTGTGACTACCACCTGTTGGCAATATTTGTAACTAATTTTGAAACTTCTGTATCAGATTTTTACGGCTTTCGAAATAAACATACCACTTGTTTCGTTCTTCTATCGATCCTTTGTGGAACACCCTCTATGAAGCAAACTTTAACCACACAGCTTTAAAGGGGCGGTTCTACCATTCTCGGATAAATCATCAGATAGCTATCGAAGGTTTAAACTTATCCCCGGTATACCGCTTCAGTTACGTTCTACCAACATTTTTTATTCCTCGGAAAACTTTATCGACGGTATAGTGCATAAGCAATGTAAGGTGCACTGTGATTAGTCAGTTTGATATTTAGTGCTTCCCTCTAGCGTGAAAAAAAACCCAAAAGTATTCATTCGAGTCAGTGTTGGTGTTGAAACGCGGCACGGTAGGAAAAAGAAACGCGAAAAACAAATGCATCTCGAGAACTCAGATCCCAGAGACGCAAACTTCCGTTTCGTTTCTCCTTTTGGGGGCTTTGTTGTTGATCATTGAAAATGAAATACAGACAGATAATCTAGATCTAATCTGCTGTTCACTTGTACCCTAAAACTTATTCCTACCGTCGTACTTTAAAATGGTAAGTATATAACACGAAATAAAATGGTATTTTGAAGGCATTTTCAAATCGAAGCGGACCGGAAGTACCGCCATTTTCGCTCGTAAATTTGAACGAAACTGCTCACTATACCAAGAATAAGTAGCTATCCGACCTCTCGAGTACCGTATAATTTTACCCGAATATCTGTGGTTTATTCTTGTGGTTATCTGAGGATGATAGAACACCGTTTTGACTTATCTGGGCTTTATTCCAGTACTTATTCTATCTGAGGATTTATCCGAGGTTTGTAGAACCGGCCCTAAAAAGTTGAAAGCCACTGGGAGCCTTGTTGTAACTCTACGGCTGGTGCTCCAACAGCTCAAAATTATGATTTTAAATGCGCTGAATCGTTTTCTCGGCCTTATGAGGACGAGCATTGTCCTGAAGCAAAATCACGTCTTTTTGAAAGTTTTCATCTTGGCTTTTCGGTTTAAGGACTCGTAGTACTTGGGTTATTATTTATCATTTTACCTTAGAAGTATAATGAGCCAAAAACGTGCCTTCTTTGGTGCATTCGTAAAAAGTTGACAAAATCACTACCAGAGACAGCTAAGCAAAAAGCCATCACTCTGAGCACATAAGGCATCTCGAGGTTAACATTAATCTTGGCGCATTCAGTGATGTCAAGCACCTAATCAGAAAAATAAAAATATCCCTTTACTTTTTGACTTCCTTTCGCAATATACCTTTATTATAAGTGATATGTGATGGTAAGCTTTTCGTTTTCATAAAGATAAGTAAACGTCGATACTTACGCACAAAAGATGACAAGAAACTAAGATAGAACGCGTATGTCCTAAATTTCGATTTTAAGTATATTTTAATTTAAGATCACATAAAAACCATATAGTATTATTCTAATGCATTAAATAGATGTTTTGAATTAGTTGCAGTGTCATAGTGGCAAGATCTTTTTTTCTTTTTCTTTTGGTATTGTGAAACTATTTTCTGTGCTATCCATTTCTCAATAAGAAATCAACCATCCGCGCCCTAGAACAGAAGATTACCTCCCAAAAGATGCGCCATATGCTTGTTCAGCCCATTTTTCAGTATTTGCTTGAGCACCTTATTATTATTTTCTCTTTTTTTTCCCGTTCTCAAATTGAAAATTGGTTTTCCTTTCTATTTCCAAGGCTTGTTAATTATTTATGACCGTGCTTGTGGTAATGAAATCGATCCTTGTCTGTTATCGTGATTATAGTTTTAAGAGTAGTTTAAGAAGCAAGTTCTATCTGTCTGTTTGTCACGCATTCCTGATGGTTGACTCGTTTGGGTCGAAAATATTTGGAAAATGTCGGAGGAAGAAATTTATCTCTTTCTCAGAGCGCAACCTTTGACCGTTTCATTGCTGGGAGACAAGTCCGTTTAGGTTGAGGCGCTTCCTTCTTTTCTTTCTCTGTCCCTCTCTTCTTTTTTTTTTTTTAACCGAATGAAGTTTAAAACATTTCATGGCCTCGTCCTAGAAGCCTTGATGAATTTTTAAATAGTGAACAAGACATTAAAGATTTTACAAGCAAATTTCCGAAGGATGAGGCACACCTCTCAAGAGGTTATCCCATGATTTCATTATTCCTTATCTAATTTTGAATAGAGTTTTAAATTTTACAATTCTAAATGGAATTCTCGCCTGCAAGTAATATTTTTTACGCTTTCGAACAATTGTGTTGAGAATTGCTAAGTGGGGTATCATTTATGGATCTCTTTAAAATTAATATTATTTTAATTAAAAAAAAAATTGATTTCCTCATCTTTTGAACATGTGGAGAAAATTTTTATTTTATTTATTTACTTATTTATTTTTTTGTTTAACCGATTTCCATCATAATTACCCGATGGATGATGTGTAATAATAGAAATTAGAGATGTTGGTTGGAAGTTGTTCGATGGGATTTTTCGTCCGTTTCACTAGAACAGACATGGTAATTTGGTGCGAAGGTCGTCACGAGAGGACTGGGAAAAGAAGAACCCTTTAAAAAGAAATCGAGAAAAGCTCAGCGGAAGACGGAGGGAGGGAAGAACAATCAAAACTTTACGGTGAACTTGCAGGCATTAGAAACAAAAAAAAAATGTTGCGAATAAATTTTCCATCATCTGAAAGTTGAATTAAAATATAAGAATGTCTCTTTAAAAAAAGCGTTGTTTCTAAAATCGTCCCAAAAAAAGAAATCTTTTGGTAGTGGGCGAGGATTTGGATAAATTATACTTTACTTAGAATGAGACCTTCTTTTTAATATTTTTCTTCATTTTTTTGTAAAGATTTCTTTAGAACTGGATTGCTTTAGTATTACTCTTATGAATGTTAGTCAGAGGATGACTCTTTTACCGAACTAACGAAATTAAACCCAGGAGGCTGTGGACGCCGTTCTACTGGGGCAAATGGTACGTAACTCGAAGAACACACAATGCAGATGCTTCGCTAGCCATTAATTAACTGAGGAAAAATCGCCGATAGGTGGGACTGCACCCAGGCAAATCGTTCTATAAATGTTCAAAATGTCCCCTCTTGTGTTTCCAGATTTCTTTCCATGCGCAAAAACGTGTTTTTTCCCCACTGAACGTAATAAGTCCGCATTAATCCGCAAAACATCTCGACGAATGCTCTCTTTTAACCATCGGGTTACGGATTTTTTTGCGGTAAACCCGTTCCTTTAAGAAACCCCACAAACAGAAGTCACTAATGCTTTTGCAGGTCATGTCTCACTTATTTTATCTGACTCAAAATTTGCATATGTTGTCGCTATTTCAGTTAATATGTATAATTTGGCTATCTTGCTAGCGCCACCTATCGGCGGCGTTTTGTAAGAATTTTTGTTTATTTAATAAATGGCGAGAGCTTCATCTGCATTTTGTGTTTTTCGAGTTTCGTGTTATTTGCGGCAATAAGAACCCCCTCTACAGCCCTCCGAGTTTGGGAAGTTTGGGAAACTAACCCAGCATTTGATTGGTTATATTTCGATTCCATTCCTAGGGTCTGTATTCGATTCACAAGTAAATCGAATAGAACAGAATCGACGCAAAAGAATCGAAATTTGGGGCAAAAGAATCGAATCGGAATCGAACATCCCTACTTAAAACCTTAATTACTCCAAAACGGCTCATCAGAGCCAAACAAGTCATTTACATAAAAATTCGCCTTAATGAAAGGAGTTCTTAGTAAGGACTCCTTACATGTATAGTTTATTGTGTTTGGTTCTCTGGTTTGAATGTTACAGCCATTTTTTTAATTTTTAGAAAAAAATTAATATCCCTAAAAAGGCTTACCCAATTGACATAAAAATACGCTAAGGAACAATTTAAGGTACTCTCTAATATGTGTAATTTTTATTCGGTTCTGCTATTTGCCGTTTCGGAGGAGTTAGGTACACAGAATTGGTCACAGACGTACATACGTACAGACGGAATTTTTTTTCTTCAAAATTTCAACATTTCTTTTCGATTCACGAGTTTTTAAGTCAATTTCAGGAAAAAAAAATTGAGTTTCGAAAGCGAACACATAGGCCTTCACTCTTAGTTAGTGGCAGGCCAATTAATATTATGAAGTGAAATATTTACGTTGACAAAAAAAGGAAACATGTAATTGACACGAAAGTTGGTACGTAGAATGTACAGTGTTTTAGTAATTGACAGTAATCACAGCCAACTGTAGTTTAGTCTCACAGCTGGAATGGCTTCATATTTGGTAGGGAGACTGATGAAGACAATGGAAAGTTCCGCGATAAAAAAAATGGCAATTCCAAACGTCGCCGATAGGGGAAAAGATGTCACTGTTGCAGTCTACGTAGCCGAAAATTTGCATGAAACGAGGTAAAGTTCCATAATGCAAATTTTCGACTATAGGTGACAACATCGCCAGTAATTCGGGCTATAAAGACAAGGGGAAAGCTCGAAAGACATTCTGAGCTTAACATGCGTCTTACGTTATCTCAGCGCGCATTACTTGGAGAGAGAATATGGTGAATAAAACGTGAAGTTTCATTTCAATTTCGTCTTTGTTATCCATTTGTCTGTTTTTTTTTAAATTTTTGCACAGCGACTGCCTTTCCCTTTGGGCAGCGTTTACAATCCTTCTTCACATGTCGTCATTAGTCACCCTACTAAATTTGATGTCAATCAGGTTGCGAGATTCAGTTATAGATTGCTCTAAGTACCGTCAGTTTAATTACAAGCACCCTGTACATATAGTGTATAACAGAAGAATAAATGATTAAAGTTTCAGAGCAAATGATTACAATGTGTGTTTCAAATAAAGTGTAACCGTGAAATAAATGGAGAAATACACATCGGATTGAAAAAAACAAAAAACACGTGTTTAATATTTTTCAAAAAAGCTATCCAATGATACCAAACTCGACCCCCCACTCCCAGCCCCTGAGGATGGGGGAGGGGTAACTTTGAAATCTTAAATAGGGGAACCCCTATTTATAATGATATTTTCAGATCGTACACGGCATTTGAACAATATTTTATTCTTGGTGTTTTTTTCAATTGATCCAACCGTTTAGGAGCTAGAGGCACTGAAAGTGTGGAATTTTTAAACTTCTGAACCCAATTTTATCAATGAAGACAAAGAGATAGAAGGTGGGTTTTAGAGATATTCCTATTTTACTTTTTGATGGTCTTTAAGAATCCAAAGTCAAAATTTCAAAAATCCAAGATTTTTAGTACTAAAAAATTTTGGATTTTAGAAATTCTGACTTAAGATTCCTAAAGACCGTCAAAAAGTGCAATAGAAATGTCAGAGGATGGGGATGGGGGATCGAGTTTTTATATCATTGGATAGCTTTTTGAAAAATATTAAACACGTGTTTCTGTTCTTTCGATTCGATGTGTATTTCTCCAGATATTCCACTGTTACACTTTATTTGAAACATCATGTATATTGGGCAGAAACCGTTACATAAAGTTAGCAAGTCCATGTGGCGTTGGTCTGTCTTTGGCCTGGACACAAGCTGTTATCCAACGTGGCATGGATTCATGAAGTTAACGGATATTTTGCCAATGACTTCCAATTGGCGACCATTCCAGTTCGTCAAAATTTTAGGTTGTGCGACGCACCGTCAAATCACAAATGTGCTCAATAGGGCTCAGATCTGGCGCTCTATTTGGTTAAGATTGCTTCTCTCAATCTATGGAGAGGAGTGCCATGTTCGGATGGTCATTAGCTTTGGATGAAGAATCATATTTTGTTTCTACACATAAGAATGGCTGGTAGCGATGGATTTTACGCGGATGACATTGACATTGCTGGTTTGGATTGTAGTCAGTCCTAAAGACCCCAGCCGCCACTCAACCGTGGCCATCAATACCAAAATTTATCTAGAACATGGTTTTCGACGCTGATATGTCTTTCAGCCCAATTTAGCTTATTTCCGTTAATCGAGAATTGTACTTAATCACTTTAGAGAAAAAAGCATTAATTTCGTGGTCAAAAGTGATAATCCAGCCATTGCCCTGAGGGTTTGTCCAATTGGTCGATGTTGAAGAGAAAGGTCCACGTCAAAGAATGGGAGCGAAAAATCATCAACACACTGAAGAAGATTCAATACTGCCTCTCAAAATACTGGATATGGAAGTCGTATAGAGGGTAGCAAGGAGCATGAAGAAAACATTCGATCATGTTCGACGACATGGGGCCAGGAAAAGTTGAGAAGTGGCATAATTATTACGTTATAATTGATTTTGTGATGTTTTATACTTAGTAAATAAATATAGATTACCGTTTCGAAAAACCAGCACTCGAAAGTTCAATTGCGGATGTTTAGTGGACTCGTAAGAGCCTGATTCTGCTATGTTCAGACACGTCTGCGAAATTTTGATCATTTGCATGCGAAGTTTCGTTACAAAATTAAAAGTCAATCGTAGTATTAAAAGTTAAAGTAATATTATATTCATTTAAATAAGAACGTGTATTATTTGCCTGTCTTTGCAAACTTAAAACTCGTGGCATCTCAGACATCTATTGTCATTGGAATCCCTCTTACTCGTTGATGACTTTTTTTCCCTATAATTGCAAGTTCGAATGTGAACTATAATCTCAGTCATTTTACTCTTAATTATTACATAATGAAGATGAACTCATCGGTCCTTGATTGGATTTTTTTTCAGTCGTCAGTCTGTCATCTCTTACTCCATACTTGTGGATTTTCCATTACCATTCCTTCCGTCTTATTAGGTGTACATATTTAATTAGTCGCTCTGTGCCTGGTGGGAAATTTCCGTTTACGTCGACAATGACGGAACGGTCAAAGAGGGGATTTGCCCTTGGAAAGAAAACTTAACAAGGAATAGCTGGAGGAGAAATTAAAATAATAAAAAAGCTGGCAATATCAGGGGAAAAAAATTCCCAGAAGCGAATGATAAAATTCAATCTATTTTCTGTCTTCTACATAACCCATGAATTGCGTATAAAGATAAGAATCCCGAGAAAATAAAAAGGAGCAAGTATTTTAAAGACCGTTAGCCTTGCTGTCTTTGTATTGACAATAAATTCCGGTGGAAGATGTTCGATTCCTTATTAGTCGTGTTAATGAGTGCTCAGGTAATTAGTAAAATTCTCATTGAATAAGAAAGTGAGTTAGCTATGATTTAGGAGATACCACGTGAACGGAACGGTTATTTTAATTATTGTGAGTCTGCCAATATATTTACCCCGAACTGTTTAGGAAGAGGGAGGAATATTAATTGTACTCTTTAAATAGGAAAAAAAATAAGTCGTTCGAAAGATAAAAGAAATTTCGAAATTCTTGTTACCGAAGCGAGGCGGCATATATGTATTTTCCCGTGGAGCACTTCCTCTCTTGACTTGTTGCATTTCTCTCAAGGTAACTTTAATGTCATTTAAATTAGAAAGCGTCCCGTCGTGTTGCTAAGATCCGAAGTTTCTTTCCACACCCGTCCTCCCCCTCGTCCTGTTTCTTTAAAGCTATGATGGATGCTTTAAAGAGCATTTGGTTGATCATGTCGTCTGAATGAAATCTATTGTTTACGGTCGTTGGGGTTGAACCTTGGCTGCCGTTGAGCTGTCGTCTGATGGATGGCCCCGACGCATTCGTTAAAAGCGAACGTGGGCCGACTTCTGTGGGTCGCCCTCCTTTAAAGACGGCACACGTGCACAGATAGCCGAGAACAGCTTTACTGGGAAAAGCTCGTCTCGATTCAGATTTTTTGACAAGTTCCGTGAGAATTTCATGAAATCGTGTTGAATGTAATTAATCATCAAAAGGGAGTTTTATTATTATCGCATCTTTACAAAATCAGAATGGCGTTTGGGATTCTTGTTCTTTTCTTGAGATAAGAACGAAATGGAAATCATAAAAAATAAAATTTCAAAATATTAAAAAAAAAAAACAAAAAAAAAAACGAAATTTCTTTATGTATGTTAAGAGCAAATATTTAAATCGCGCAATTCACCTAATGTGTAATTTTTTGCTCATTCCATGAATTGTATAACACCCTTGTACACTTCGTGAAATGTATAGAATTTTGCACAGTTTATGAAATATGCACAACGGTTTCTGCTCATTTCGAATAGTTATAGATAACTTCTATGATTTCTATGATTTCTCTCGCTTATTACCTATTAATTTTACCTTTTATTGCTATATATCATATTAGTTCTCTATACCGCTGTGTTTTGAGTAAGCGTTATAAATATGGTTTCGAGTGTGACACAAATTGCTCACAATTCCGTTAGAGTTGGATTATTGAATTTCACTAAGCCAGGGATTAATAAAGTAAATTTTATAAATTAATTTGCATTTCAGATCATTACTATTAAAGTTATAAAATTTACAGGCAATCACTCGTGACGGAAAAAACATTGATATTTGGTGCCTAAGAAACATTTTCTGTGAATGCTTTTGTTTATCTGCCACAGGATTTTTTTATGCAGTCCTTATTTATTAGCCATTATTATATTAAAAAACAAATCATTCATTGAGAAAGTTACAATTTTTTTTTTAAAGTTACAATTCTTTTACATTCTTGATATGTGTGTGACATGGTTGGCCAATAATTAAAATTTCTTATCTATATATATAAAGAAGGATGTTTGTGGGTCTGTGCGTCTGTGGGTCTGTGTGTATGTTTTTTATACAAATCTACAGTTTTATTCCGATCTTGATAAAATTTCGCATACATGACCTTCAAAGCATGAGGAAGGTCACTGTCTACCTCAGATTTCGGAAAAATAATAAATATCGATAAAAAATCGATATTCATGGTTATGGCAAGGCATATTAATGAGAAATATCTCATGACCAACAATGCAAGGCAAAGTTGGTACAACAACAGGTATCAACAATGGTATCAACACGCAATTCACAAACGCTCTGCATGGACCAACAATCAATATCTCATGACTAACAATGAAAGGAAAAGTTTGTGCAAGTGTAATTATCCCGGGCAACGCCGGGTACCTCTTCTAGTATTTAAATA
>JAHWFO010103031.1:629536-640356 GCA_023313115.1 Rhysida immarginata
TTATATTAAAAAACAAATCATTCATTGAGAAAGTTACAATTTTTTTTAAATTTTTATATCTTGATATGTGTGTGACATGGTTGGCCAATAATTAAAATTTCTTATATTTAAATAAAAAATGTAAAAGTTGGAACTATGCTTTTAGATTTTTAGATTTAAAAATACATTTGTTTTTTAGATTTTTTATGTTTAATTTAAAATTCTAATCTAACCGAGGGATATAGTTATACTGTATGGATTGGTAAGGAAAAGGAAGGGGTCTGGTGGGCGCAATTTTAAAAACTGAATTATATTACCACTATAAGAAATGCTGTACAGTTTATGAAATGATGAGAAACCATTGTGCATATATTGTACAGAATATTGTGTAAAATTCTGTAAATTTTACGAACTGCACAAGGGTGTTATACAATTCACTGAATGAGAAAAAAAATGACATTTCGTGAATTGCGTGATTTCATTATCTGCGCATTTTGCTCATATATATTCATTAATGAAGTTACCGAGACTTCTTTAATTGTAATTTTTTGGAATTAAAATATTAATACGGTATTTGGACTTATAAAAAACTTATTTCAGATTTGAATCTCACAAACATAAAACTGTGAAAGAAATATATTTGTCTTCTTTTTATATTTCATCTGGATGTGTAAATGATGTCCGCCGCACACTTCTTGACTTGGTTCTTTAATGTGCAAATGTACAATAGCAAATTAACTCGTATAACAAGTTCCATGTCTATTCAGTGTGCGGCAGACATCATTAATGCACCCCGGTAAAATATGAAAATTCCATCAAAAAGAAGAAGACATAAATATTTATTTTAAAGTTTTATATTTATGAGGTTCAAATCTTAAATAAACTTTTTATAAATTATATATATTAAAAAACCCTCGAATTTTTAAGATTACACAATATATGGACTTTACGGCATAAAGAATAGCTAAATTACATTTACATTAATGTCTGGAAATCATTGTCTAAAAACAAAACACAAAAGAAACAAAAAACAAATCTTTGTTAACTTTAAATTGGTTTTATCTTTATTGAGTTTTATCGTTAAATTGGTTAATGTTGAAAACTCATTTTGCAGACTATTTTAGGTATCATTCTCTGTGTGACTGTTTTAAAGCGATAAAAGCAACTCGTAGCGAGGGAATGTAAGGAGGGAAGAGTGAGGGGGGGCGCCGCAGTGTGTGGATTTTGTTGGCCGTCATTGGATGATGGATTTGTCTCCTACTGTAAACGTTGCTACTATCTAGGCCGTAAGTCATCCTCGTTTCGAAGTGAGGGCCATGCATCAATTTGTCATTTTTTGTCGTCTGGTCATCAGAAAAGGAAGAGCCAATTTTCCCTCTCTCCCCTTCTTCTTTTCTTTTCTTTTTTTCTCCTTCCTCTTTCTTCCTTCCTTGCTCTGGAACCTGTTGCCTGATTCTCTCTCTCTCTCTCTCTCTCTCTCTCTTTCTTTCTCTGTCTGTCACTTGCATGCAATGTATCAAACGGGAGATGGAAATTCGCCGCCGCGTTAAAAGTATGAACTGCGCATAAGTCACCGGAGTGCCAATGGTTGACGTTTGGGCCATCCGTCTTTTGGCACACGCGGATATATCGTGATAACGGCAGCCGAAAAACACCCACTTTAGATTCTCCGAATCCTGTCTTGGACGATATACCTTTTCTTGTATTAAAAAGTTTTGCAAACGGGAGGAGGAAGAAGAGACGTCGACGTCACTCTCACTCTCTCTCTCTCTCTCTCTCCCTCCCTCTCGATGTCAGCTTTTAACTAAGCAAAACTTTGCCTTGCATAACAACTCTTTCTATTTTTTTTAATTATTTTCCCTTTCATTTCTTTTTTTTCCTCCTTAAAGGGAATTGTAAGACAAAGAATATAATGGGATAACTACTTGAAATATGAAAGTTTTATGATATCTATAAGTCCTGTGGGATATTTAAATCCGGCTTCTTTCGTGAAATGGCTATTCTCGCAAATACAAATTAACGATTATCTATTTAAAAAAAAAAAGTGAATTTTATTTTGGTAATTCGGTTTTGTTTTGTTTTTTTTCTTGAATGGTCCCATGATTAAGAGTTAAGGATTTATTATCGAGGATTCTCATCTGAAGGAGAAAGTAATTTATGACTGCTAGATTTGTCAACAGCGAGCGTAGTTATTATGTTGAGTGCTGTAAAAGTTAACGAAAATTTATTTGAAATTCTAAAAATATTAAAAAGCGTTATCAACAATTTATTTGAAATAGAGAGATCGCATATGCAACTACAAAAAATAATTGTAGTGTAAAAGTTTTTTTTTTGTTTTTTTTAATACAAATGGAACGCGTTTCGGTCTTTCGCCATCATCAGCCATTACAAGAAATGAAATAACCAAGCATTATGTAAGTGTAGGGGAGATCCGCGTTTATTACTGATTGGTCGATTAGTTGTACATTATCATCCAACCAGCCTAAAGAAGGGGTCTCTTATAAAACATGACAGGCATGCTGATTCATATAATACAAAAGAGGGAGAAAAAACTTTTAACAGAAAAG
The DNA here is from genome assembly GCA_023313115.1 of Rhysida immarginata. Taxonomy (NCBI): domain Eukaryota; kingdom Metazoa; phylum Arthropoda; class Chilopoda; order Scolopendromorpha; family Scolopendridae; genus Rhysida; species Rhysida immarginata. The sequence continues at coordinate 632,083 of JAHWFO010103031.1, forward strand.
AAGGAAAATAAATGAAGATACATTACAACTCTGGCAATAATTTTGTGATCACTCTTACACTTCTCACAAAAAAAAATTCACAAACATAGCAATGAAAAAAAAAATTACCCAAAAATTTCATGGATAAACCATTAGTCCATAATGTTGTTTCACTATTCGTGAGTATTTAACCCCATCTCATTAATTTAACAAAGAACGTGTAGAAAATTGCTTTGCGATCAGTGCAATGCTTGGAAATGATTTTGCGATCGCTTCATGAAATACAATCAATTAATATTTTGTTGGGCCTCCCAGGCCATAATAACTGCAGAAATCCTGTGTGGTACGCTATTTATCCTTTCTTGAATGTACAGTCGGCAGCAAAAGTTCTTAGCCACCTTCCATTAATTTTCCAAAATTAAACATTAATTTTCCCTTTAACAATTCCGGTAAAAAGTTTTTTTTGGTGTGTATTGATTGATACGGGTATGATCATTTTGGTGCACGTGAATTGTTACTTTTTACCGGAATTGTTAAAGCGAAAATTAATGTTTATTTTTGGGAAATTAATGGAAGGTGGCTAAGTACTTTTGCTGGCGACTGTACTTTTCACAATTTCCTGCCAAGTTTGTTTTATAGCTGTAACTCCACTTTGTTTTGACCGATTTCTTCACAAAGTATTTTCGATGGGATTCATCTCATTTGGAAGCCATTTTATACATGTGATTTCATTTTCTTGCTTATACAGGGTGTAAATTAAATGTTGGGCGCTACTTGGAGGATCGTTTCCTCAGGATAAAATAAGACGAAAATGTTCTTGGAAGTTTTTTTAATATTCGGCATACGTTTCGAAAATAATGACTTTGAAATATGATGACGTTAATTTTGTTCGCAGCACATGGACTAATAACACGACTTCTATGGCAGTTATCTCCATGATATTTGGTCGTCTTACGGGGAGTTGGAATCGCCTAAGTTGGAAAGATTAACGGGCTATGTACTCCCCGTAACCCGTCCAGTTTTTGCGGCGATAGCTAGCATAGAAGCCGAGATATTGGCCCAAGTACAAAGAGTGGATTTCCATTACATCGGTGATGCTCTATGTCTTTGTAATTGGAGCTTTATCTCTATCTCTCATGATTCAACAGTCAGTTTTCATACGTCTCAGTGTTTACATTAGGGGCGTTGAGAATGCTTATATTCAATCGGGCATGGGCACTTATCTATAGGTAAGCATGACTTTTACGGCTCTAGCACCTTTTGTTCTAAATTTATTCGACTTTTTTCGGAAATTTTCTCTACACATTGTATATGAATATTAAACGTGCCTATAAAGTCTTTGAATATGAATTTTGGCGCGTAATTTTTATATAATCGATATATTATAGGCGTTAACTTTATTTAGTTCGATTCGGAATTTTATTAAGTGGCGGAAGAATGGAGCTAACTTACTTATTGGTTTCACAATGTCCGTCTGTCCCTTTCATAATTTCTGCAATTTTTGAGGTTGAATGTTGAAGTTCGGAAAGTAGCTTACTTGTATACCCTCACTATTTAGTTTGGTTTTGATTGACCCGCTGAGATCGGAGTTTCAGGGTGGGAGTTAGAGGGGACCTAAATTTCGAGACCTACGTGTATTTAGGTAAGTAAAGAAGTGAAATTCGGTATGCAGATTCCTCTAGGCAAGATCTACATTATAAGGAAGGAAAGAACCTCTTGTCCACAAAAGCAGTTTAATCTCCGGCGTATACGCATTGTGAAACGTATTGTGATTGGTCGGTTTCGAAGATTAATAGGTTTCACATACTTTTTTAGCATATAAATAAGCTTGTAATATCTTGTTTTCTTGTATTGCCTTGAATAATGGTTTTAAAGAGACCGAAATACGTATACGCCGGATTAAACTGATTTGTGGAGGTTGTTTCTTTTCTTATGATGTATTTATTCACAGTTCACTCCTTTTCCTCAAGATCTACATTACTATAAAGTTTGGGCCAAATTCTCCCAATGGCGTCGGAGTTATGGGGGCGGTAGCACTTGGTGTTTAGAACTATGGTAATATATGGCACATGATATATCATTCGATCGGAAATGATGAGAAACGAAACAAGATAGACAAAGAAAAAAAAAACTAACTACTACTTTCGAGAAAATCAATTTTTCGATTAAAAAATTGGGGGAGGGGGGGATTAAAAAGTGTAGATAAAAGAGTAAAAATAGATGATCTCAGCGGTCCTCCATGATGTTCACTAGTGAGGGTGTTTAACTTGGGTTAACAGACAGTCGTCGTTAAACTTTTCATCTGATGTTTTCCAAATGAATGTACCATCCACATCACCACATCCGATGTTATTCTGTATTCATCAATGAAGACGACTTCTTCCAGTCTCCCAATGACCAATTCCTCTGCTTCCTGACCCAATCTTGTTTGTTCTGTGCTTCTTTATAAGCAGTCATTTTGCCTTTGCTTTGCAATAACCTAAATCTCATTTCATAGAGACGATTTCTAATAATTCGATCTGAGATGAAAACTTTGTATTGTCACCACTTATTGTTTATTTCTGTTGACGTGAATTTTCGATTTTTCTTGCACATTTGTCGTAATGCTGAATTTTGTTTTTTAGATGTGCTACGTGGGTGTCAGTATGTTTTTCATTTGTGATTTGCTCAATTGATTTGTTTTCTGTAAATGTCGGAAACAGTGCTCCGTGCACATTGCATGATCCTGACAATTTCTCTCTGTTTTGCCATCTTCCAAAAGGGAGAGAATCCTCAATTTGAAATCAATTGAATATTCCTTCCTTGGTCCCATCCAGCGTTTCCAACTCAAAAAAAAAATAAAATTCCCGCTAAAACCGAAATAAAAATCCGCTAGATTCTAATTGTTCTAATGTAATTTTTAACGGATTTTTGCATAATTTTGGTGTAAGATAAGGCGACAGTGACAAGTACATCCAATTAAATTGAAAATTGAAATTTATAATATTTAATTTAAATTTACAAAAAAAAAGAAAATAAGAAACGAAAGTAAATGAACGTTTTCTTTCTTGTTTCGTTTCTTTATTGTTCATTTCTGACTTAATTTGGATTTCGCAACATCGACTTATACACATCATATTAATGGAAAGATCCTATAGTATATTATTAAAATTTTAAGAGTCTTAGGAGTATTCTCCGAAAATTTAATTAATGAAATAAGTGAAAAACAAAATCCACCACCTAAACTCGTGGTTCCTGGTTCGAATCCAGGTCGCTGATGACGATGTTCTGTTCTTCAGTTATTTATTACAAAAGTTTCTTAATTAAGACATATTTCAAAATTTTAACTATGATTAAATTGATTAGTGCTATAAAATATCTTTGTGATTCAGTGCTAGTTGGTTTTTGCGCAAATAAAACCGGCAAATAAATGTCGCAAATGTAATAACTTAGAAAATTGGCTTATTAAATTTCTATGTAGAGCCATGAAAGTGATCGTTTTTACTTAATAGCGAGCCATAGAAAATGAATTGTAATGAATTTAAAGAGTAAATGGCCTCCGCTTGTTTTTATGGGTCTCCTATTCTTTTTCTACACCATGGCTTCCCATTCGATGATAATTTCTGTCAGATTTATGGCTGATCACGGTGGCTAAAGATAATCGAGCCCTAGAATTAAGAACGTCCGTGCAATGCCATAAAACCGTAAACATTTTAGGGGAATGGTGTTTGCGTGCTGTTCATTATAATGATTAACAGTTGGGCCGTTGGTCATTGCTGGGCAATAAAGGACCGATTGGCAGGTAAAGACGACGGTGGAAAAAAAAATAAAATGAAACTCTAGAGGAAGAGACACATGCACCTGATACCCATTTCACTTTTTTCAAAGCCATAAATTTAAGACGGCGAACGGGTCGTTAACATCAATCATTGCTGAATGTAGTTTCCATCTCATAAAGGCAATCACGTGGTGAAGAAAATTTGGATTTGTTGGTATTTAAATGTTTACTCAATTTTAAACGAAGGCGATCACTGGGAAATTAATCTTTTTTATTCCTTTTTCTTAATGACTGAAGGATATGAGATTTTCTAATTTTTTTCCAGAATGGGGGTTCTCATATGAAGTGTAATGTATGGAGATTTTGCAGAGATTCAGTTTATGAATATATTTTAATATTAAGTACTGTAAAACCTCGATTTTTCGTCATGGTCGGAATCAGGGGGATGACAGACATGAGAAATAGACGAATAATCCAAACTTCTTATAAAGTTTCATGTCTTCATTATCATGAGACTGATGATGGATTTTTGAAATTCGAAATGTACATCTGAGTCAGTAAAATTTTTTCTACGTGGAGTAGTGTTTTCTGTTTTTTCCTTTATTTTTTAAGTAATTGAGTAAATTTAATGCCTATATACATTTTTGTAATTTTCCACCACCCCGGGAGATAGCAGGCGTGTACATGGAGAGCTCCAGCTGTTCCAAAATGGCGGGCAAGCTGGAGACGTTCGAGACTGTGGAGATCCGGAATGTGGTCAGGTTTCTGTGGTCAGAGGAACAAAAGCCTTCTGAAACCCATCGCGAGTTGTGTTCTCCGTTCGATGACACGTGCATGACAATGACAAATGTCTGCAACTGGTTTGCCAAGTTCACAGCGGGGAGCGAAAGTGTCCTCGATGAACCACATTATGGACGGCCGTGCACATCCCAGACATCCCATAGTTTGGTTTTGATTGTTGCACTGGGGTCGGAATTACGGGGGTGGGAGTCAGAGAGGACAATAGATCTGTGCGCTATTTAGGTACGTAAAGGAGATTCAGTGTCCAGATACTTCTAGGCAAGATCTACATTACTATGAAATTTAGGCCCAATTGTTCCAATGGGGTCGGAATTGCGGTGGTGGCAGTGACTTGGTCTTTAGAACTATGGCAACATATGGCATGTGATATGTCATTCGATCGAAAATGATGAGAAAGGAAAGAAAATAGAGCTCTTTTACATTTTCTACATAGTACGTTCGAGAAAAATCAATTTTTTGATTAAAAAAATTTGGGATGCGGGGATAAAAAGTGCCGATAAAGGAATAAAAATAGATGACCGTAGGTTCTGCTACTTGCCTTACCCTACTCGGGGGGGGGGCCGCGTTAATTTCTTGTTAATAAATGTATAAATGTATTTCTGCATCACTGCTAAATCTCTTTCTTGGAATGTTTACAAGATTTTATTTGATTAGGAATCTCTATCTTGGAAGTCCTTTCATGCATTTAAGCCTTTGCGCTTGTAAATTTTAGAAATTAGCGACGTGTATATTTGTTGAATCGGTATATTTCAAGATTATAGTTTAACAGATGTATACACTGTCTATAGAAAAGAAAAGAGTTCTTTATTAAAGAAAATCACTCGTTTTTTATTAGGAGCTTTAGCAAAAATTTACTTATAAGAATGCACCCTTGGTCTGTACGTTTATCCGGCTGTCTGCCGTTTGCACGATAACTTGAAAATGGATCAAGGTCTTAGCTCTGCTGTATCAATTTTCAGACTTTTTCGTGGACCCTTTCAAGTCGCATTCATGTGCTATAAAACAGTGACTGTAAAGAATATCAAGTGAAATTTTTAATCTTTTATAGCATGTCATACCGGCTTTAGCAAAGGTGAGGACCTCCGCAAAAATGACATAACTACGTGTGTGATGCAATTAGACGCAGTTTTTATTATAAGAATTGATTTTGGTATATACACAATGCATATTAATCGATGTAACCGCCATCGGCGGCAAGCACCCGCTCTGGGCGAGGTCTAAAGGCCCGACAAACGTTACGAATGTAGTCTTTCTTCATGGCGATCTATACGCGGTTCACAGATGCTTTCAGCTGGTCGACGTTGCTGTGACGGATCTTGCAAGCCTTGCTCTCGATATACGCCCATACGCTGTAGTCAAGAGGATTGAGGTCGGGCGACTGAGGAGGCCAAAAGTCCTTAGACCAGAAGTTCATGTTCGACCCCAACCACTCTTGAAGGGTCTTGGCACTGTGGGCCCGGGCACCGTCCTGTTGAAAGAGGTAGACCGCATTCCTTGTCACCTTTTTACCCAGGACAGAAGGTCCTTGGTCAAGATCTCCTTTATAGCCGGTAAGCCAGTAACGGTCGGGAACCAGATTGTCGGCATTTTCATGCCATTCGACGCCACGACGCCGAGCATCATCACTGAGGCCGAGTGCTTCGTTGTAGTCATGTAGCGGACCTCAGAGATGTCCTGGGCGAAGCTGACCACGCGGTCGTTCTGCTTGTTGACGAACGGGTCGACCGTGAAGGTTTTTTCATCAGAAAAGATGGCAGTGCGATTGCCATGGCTCTTCAAGTCGTTGAGAAGGCGACGACAGCGCTCCCGACGTTTATCTCGCATGTCATCCGTCAGCAAAGGTCTTGCCACGCGCCTCAAATTCTTTCCACCCTCTTCCTTGATGGCTCTGGACACCGTGGCCATAGAAATCTTTTTCTTTGCGAACTGTCATTTTGAGAGTCGGGTCACGTTCGAAGGCTTTTCTGACACTCACACGATTGATAACGCGAGGTCTGCTTGCACGTGGACGATTTTTGAGGTCTTTCCCTTTCTTCAGCCTCTCTGCGACTCTGTGGCCAGTCACCCGGCTGATGTTGAGCTGCTTAGCGATGTCAGACATGTTGTGGCCCGCGCGAAGGAGCGCAGAGATCTTTAACGTTCCATCGCAAATCCTTGCATCCGAATCGCATTCATTCCGCCTATATACGTTTACATTATGGTATCGCCCACGTCTTCAATAGCACCTGCTCCGTGCATGCTTCCACCCCCCCCCCCTCCCATATCGACGCATCCACAAGTGTAACAGAACTTTTGCAAAACCCGGTATAACAATCGCTTCGTTAAGAATCAATATACTATTACTTTCTGTTCATCTTGTAAACATGGGCGCGCTCACGTGAAATCGCTTTGCCAATGTTCAATAACTCAATAATTGTACTGCGGTAAGCAATAATATAGACATAAATTTGGAAATAAATTAAATAAATTTCCGTTGGTTATTAATAACTTTAGCTACACTTTAACTTCTCGAATTTAATATTACTTCTACGTCACAGCTAAAGCTCCTTCTTGGAATGTTTACAAGATTTTATTTTAATCCGACTCTCCTGAAGGATGTTGGGAGTATTGTTCTTCAGCTACAAAGTTTAAAAAAATAACAAAGCAAGAGGTTGTCCACGATTTTTCGTCTAATATAGTTTCTCAATGAATACTTTATTAAACTGGTTTTAACTTCAAAGCCGTGTAAGCCTTTCGTGTATTATTTTCCTAATAACAGGTTGGGCTCTCGTGTTGAACTTGATTCTCTTAAAATTGAATAGGGTGAAATAAGAAGACTCGTCCTGAGTGTCTTCCTTTTCCCCCCTTCTTTCTTCTTCACCTTAAATAATGAGAAGTTGAATTTTGATAAAAATGAAAATATACCTTAGGAAACAATTAAATTACAGTTTATCATGTTGGTTAAAGCTGTACTATCGATTACAGTGGTTCGTTCGTCGTCTTTCTCAAATCTTTTTCTCTCTTTTTTTTTAGTGATTTTTTTTTTAATAATTTTTTCTTCTTTTGCTCCATGATTATTTAACCGTTTCCAATTGGACGAAAATGACCCCTTTCCCTTTGACGTTTTCAGAACAACTCTTTAGTTTCAAATATTGATATAATTCAAGCTTGCAAGACGTTAAAAGGCTTAAATAAAAATTATAACCTTTTTAAATTTCTTATTTTTTGCTCTGGTTGTTTTTTATTTATTTTTTTTTTTTGCAGTTTTTCTAAGCAGACCGACTAGTATCAAATTTTTTTATTTTTTAACTGATTTTCAAAATTCTTTTTGTATCTGATACTTACATTTGTCCTCTATGTAATGCACTATTCACTTTTCGACATAGTCCCCATCCCTTTCCACGCATTGCGCCAACGCGTGACTAGTCGGGTGAACCCGTCGGAGAGGAATTCCGGGAACCAGGACCGAACGGCAGGTTTCACCTCGTCGTCAGAACGCAACTCATGCCCCTTAAGGTGCTCTTTCCCCTTTGGGAAGTGGTGAAAGTCTTTCATTTTTGAACTGTAGGCGCTGCAACCCCCTCTAATGTGTGGCGATCGTGTGCGGACGGGCGTTATCGTGCTGCAGAAGAGGATCCAAAGCTGCCATTCAATCCTCGTATTGTTATTCGTATTTCTACCAATAATAAGTCTTAAATTGGCCCTTCTAAGGATGATGTAACAATGTATGACGTTTCCGCGCTCAGGCCTTGTCTTTC
>JAHWFO010103031.1:640366-653980 GCA_023313115.1 Rhysida immarginata
CTAAATTTGGTCGACTAATGATGATGTAACAATGTATGACGTTTCCGTTATCAGGCCTTCTGCCTAGTAGGTGTTGCCTGGGTACATAAAAGTCACCTGATCATCGGGATCCGAGCAACAATCCAAGCTTCATTGTTCCAACAAACGAAAAAACGCCGATTATTAAAATCCAAGATGGAGCCAATGAAGGTTACATTGCTCGAACCCCCGATGGGCAGATTACTTTTTAGTGCCCTCGTTGGCCTCGCATTAAGTTGGTAGCGAACACGTATCAACTTTTCCCTTTTCCTAAAGTTGATCAATTTTTCATTGACATCAAGTTTTAGCTTGAAGAAAAGTTGTCGGGAAGCTGAAATTGACATAACCAGAAAGCACAAGACAACAGCATCCCAGATAACATCTGAGATGAACACGCATTTACAGGAAGCTGTATCAACATAAACTATCCGGCGTGAACCTCATGCAGCAAGGATAGACGCAGAGCGACTATTCCAAAACCATTGGTGACACCATGCAATGCAATGAAAAGACGAAATGTTATCACGAGCATAGAAATTGGACACAACAATAAAAGGGGAATGTCTCCTGATCAGACGAATCGTCGTTCACATTCCAGACAAGCGGGCGTGTTTACGAGAACATCAGCAGAAGCCTATGATATTGACTGTCTCCTTCCTACTGTTGAGCATGGAAGGAGATTAGTGATGCTGTGGAGGTCTCGGCCCACTTGTTGTTCTGCATGGGTGGATTACAGCACAGGATTATGTCAGTATTTTGACCGACCATCTTCAATGCAGCAAACTGTGTTCCCTGATAAGCTGCCTTTGTTCCAAGAAGATAATGCTCCCATTCATACTGCTCGAATTGTCCGAAACTGGTTTAATGAGCATGATGATATGAACTACACTAACTCGACTGACCCCCCGTCTAAACTACACTATCTTAAAATGAACCTTTGTGGGGGATTTTGAAGGCCAAGCTGCACAGTAGGTTTCCACCTCCAAGGAAGGAGTGCACACTCCCATAAGAAACGCTAAGCGTTCTGGCGATTTCTTTAATTCTGATTCGTCGATTGTCCAGAATCATCTCATTAACGCGGGCAATGTGCTCGGGAGTGTTGGACGTGAATGGTCTTCCTGTGCGGTATTTGTCCGTCAATCAGAGCGCCCATTTTCGAACTGCTGGCACCACTTCACAATTGCAGGACGAGAAACCACATTATCCCCTTTTGCAAATTTCCTTATGGTTTTCAGTGCAATTTAAGCCTTTCGCCCATAAAAAACGGATTGTTCTGCGAATCTCCAACTTGGAGTGTAAACCAGTTGCTGCGCCAGTAAACGCGTGAACACGTGGGATCATGCCACGTTGCAATTACAGACATACAGGCAACATCCTAAAAGAACTGAGAATGATGTCGGCACTCTTCGACCACAGATGGTGCTGAGTGTAATTTATTTTTGATTCGCCCTCGTAAAAACCTATACAGATAGGATGCTAATAGATACCGATAGATGACGTCCCATGTCCATCAGTGAGAATTCAATTCAATTCGCATGAGATTCGTCGATTTAATTGCATTGTTTATATTTCGAAATTTGTAGCTACAATTCATCGTTTACACAAATAGTCGCACATACAATTGGTCGAATTTCGAACACAGGCGATACTAGTGTTGTGTGAATATCCCTTTTATCAGGAATTTTATATGCATGCACATCTTTTTGTCATGTGTATTCATTATCATAATTTATTTGTGTGATCACTTCTCTCCCTTATAGTCGGACAATGGTAGGTTCCGACCCCCATGCTATGGTAAAAACTAGTTTGGTTTACAAAAGCATAAATTTGAAAAATAATTGGACCAATCTTTACGGAGATATAACATATCAAGTGGAAGATATGAACTATGGAATTCTCTCATTATTAAGTAGTGGAAAAATGGGGCTACTTTTTGGTTTCATGGTGTCCTCTGTGAGTCCGTCCCCTTCATAATTTCCGCATTTCGTGAGGTAGAAGGTTGAAATTCGGAATGTAGCTTACTATGGGCATGTGCACCTTCACTATTTAGTTTGGTTTTGATTAGCCCACTGGAGTCGGAATTTCGGGGTGAAAATTCGAGGGGACCAAAAGGTCTACGTCTATTTATGCACATAAAGGAGTGAAACTCGGTATGTAGATTCCTCTAAGCAAGGTCTACTATGAAGTTTGGGCCAAATTGTCCCAATGGGGTCGGAGTTGTGGGGGTGGCAGTTACTTGGTCTTTAGAACTATGGCAACCTATGGCATGTGATATGTCATTCGATCGGAAATGATGAGAAACGAAAGAAGATAGAGCTCTTTTACACTTTCTAAATATTACGTTCGAGAAAATCAATTTTTCGATTTAAAAAATTGGGGAGGGGGTTAAAAAGCGAGATGAAAGGGTAAAAATAGATGATCTCAGGCTTCCGCTACTTTCCTATATCTTTCTCGGGAAGATTAATTTCTTGTTTAATAGGCGTCTACATTTAATGATGTAATCTTAGTGCAGTGAGACAATTAACAACTCAACAAATGAGAGCTATATTGCATGAACGAGAAGGTATATTTCATTGACAAATACTACTTATGTGGCTTCAGTGCTTAATCTAATGGGTCCTAGAATATTTTAATATACAAGGTGATTATAAATGATTCATCAGGTTTTAAAAGACTGTATTGCACAAAGTAATACACACAAAATAATGAGTATTACATGAAAAGAACCAGACACTGTCCACATTTTAGTCATAACACTACAAATGTTCAATCTGCACCCCCTTTGTGCTATCAATAGCTTGGAAGCTATAAGACTTCAAAACCCGATGAATCATTTATAATCACCCTGTATATAATTCATCCATAAATATTCTGTTTATGGTTGGACACTTTATACTCACGCACCCATTTATATACCCTTCACCATCTTGTACATATTTCACCCATTTACAAACGTGTGCTTATTCGTACACAACCATTTACATATCTCACTTAAACATGCACATACAAAATCTTATTTTCTTCCCATACATGCTATCGAACATCTTACCCCCCATTCATATTTTCGCATTTAAATTCCTTAGAACACTTTTTAAGTTCGTTTTGGTAATGACAGCTTGCGCACTCTCAACTGGTTATTAATATTGCATAGTTTTCTTATTGCAAATTCCTTTATTTGATTCAATATCTTGAGATTTAAGTAATTTTTTTTCCAGTCCAATAAACAAATTTCTTCAATCATCATTATTACATGATAGGTGTATGTAGTTATGGTGTATACATGCGCTAAAAAAATTTTTCAGATTAGTTAACGGCCCTAATTTTTAACGGCTACGAGTAGTTGTTATTAATTTTTTTAGATAAGCATATAGACTAAATTGATTATACATGAAATTTTCTATTATTCATTCTGAATTTTGAATTTCAGATCCAGATGACATACAACATGGGTAAAGCTGGCCTGGGTGCGGCGGCGCAGTGGACGGGCGATACGATCGTGGCTGCAGCGACATCGTCTCCCCTGCGACAGGTGATGGCCAAAAAAGTGGATGAGGGCCCCTCGACCTCCAAGGGTCAGACTGCACGTGCTGAACAACCGGTCGTCAGTCCAGACGAAGACAGCGACGATGATGACGACGACGAGGAGGAATTATTGTACCATGAAGCGGTGTCCCTTGATAAAGATGATGAGGGATTAAACTCTATCTGAAAGAGAAAGAAGGGGAGGAAATTAAAGAGGTAAAAAAAAATCCCCCTGGATTGTGTGGAAGGAAATGACTCAAAAAAGGGTTGAGAAAAGTGCCTGCTGAACAGGAAATAGCTGCGAACAGCTTGGAACTCTCAACAAAACAACAGCCACCCACTTTGTTAATGGGAATCGGATGATGAAAAATTCAAAAGACTTAAAATGTTGTGGTCTTTTGTTTCCTCCCGCAAAAATGGTGTTTTGACTTTGTTCTGAATAAGTTTGGTTCTTTTTTCTTTTGCTTCTGTACATACGGGAAGATGTTATTACACACACATGAAACAAACATTAAAAAAATAGAATAAATCATTTGTTATTAGAAAGTATAAGCATGACATTGTTTTGTTTGTTTCATTACAGACGACTCACTTCCAGTGGAAAGCTGAAAACTCAAGTCACGTATAAACGAACGTTATTAACAAAAAAATTAGCCTTAGAAAAAGGACTAATAGAAAATTAGAAGAGTTTCTCGCTGTTGATCTCGGAAACAGGTCAAAAGAGAGGGGGGGAAACGATAGGGGATGCTGAACAGAGGGGGGCAGATAAGATAATTAAATGATAAAGGAACACTATTGTAAATGATCAACTTAAAATAAATCTTTACTTATGCTATAAAGAGGCGGAACAAGCGATTTGGAAGGAGACCAAATTCGTTATGTTTATCGAATCACTTGGACACCAACCGAATCTTATGGCATGGAGCATTATCCTGGGGAAATACGGAAAGTTGTTTTATATTTACGGCGACGAGAATACATTTACTATAAGTCTACTGGAACTCATTTCTCCAATATCTATTATCATCATCTATTACACCCTTTCTTCTAGCAGTTGCTTGATATCTTATTTTCCACTAGTAAGAGGCTTCTACGGAGAACAGAGAATCGGCTTTCCATAATCCAGAAAGTTCTCGGACCCAATTGAAGAGGATCTTTGAAAGAGACCGAACCCACAAAAATCCACGGGAGAGGCATCGGGTGACTTGACAGAGATGTCTGGGAATAACCTTAATCGCAGTTTCCTGTTCCATTCGAGCACGTTACAGTCAACCGTTGACAACGAGACCCCTGACGGTGCCAGTCCATTGATGAAAATGGATGGGAAAGGAGAGAGAGAGAGAGAGAGAGAGAGAAAGAGAGACAGAAACTGTTTCATCGTGACTCACTTCACTTAAGCGAAGAACGGACTACGTCCCTCCCCGGTCTGCTCACCCATTTTCATCAATGGACTGGCCGCTTCAGGAGTCTCGTTGTCAACGGTTGACTTTACTGGACAGTCTACTTAGCTATCTGGCTGGATGCATTGTCCTGGTGTATACGTCTTTCACCCTGGGACCATATAACGTGGGATATCTTTACGATATATGTATTCCAAGATATTTTTCTGGTAATTGGCAGCATTTTTTTTCTTTAGATTCCGCCTTTTTGATGGTCAGACGGACCCAATCAGATCGAGTCGTATCACCCTGTTGTCGATAAAAATTGCCAGTGTCTTCCCATCTTTCGATAAATAGACCCAAGCCTCATCCAAGGTGATTATATCCTTCCATTTGTTGCCTGCCAAATAGCGTTCACATTCTGCTGTTAGTCCACCTTTTGGTAATGTGTCTTGACAAAAACGCGTGAACTCTGGCCTTATGATGGCGTTCTAATTTCAAATCTTGACGAATAATAAGAGTTTACCGATGCAACAGAGGTTCCAATCTTGCTTGCAATGGCTTGTTGTGTTGGCGGATTTTTCGTAAGGATTAACCTCAGAACTGTTCGAATGGTAGCCTTGGTGTACAGGAAGAACGGGAGTGCACTTTTCGTTCACCAGAGATGCACTGTTGATTGTTTGGATCCACTTGTCTTCTGCGTTTGATAACTTTATTTATACCATTCTTGGAAATAATGAAACCTTTTCTCTTACACAGTTCTAGTATTCTGGAATAAGAGTAACCAGCGATTCAATTTTTGAGAGCATTTTTGCAGTAAACTTGAAATTGAAGAACGGAATGATAAATTCGATTGTTACGGAAGAACTCAAATGGGTCATTCCACGTCAACTCAGGCAGAAATTTTATACTTTTGGCACTGACCTCTCGGATTTTAATGAAATTTGGTATACACAATTGCCCTAGGGAGTTGGTAATGAATCCCAAATATTATATTTTTTTTTTCATTTTTATGGAAGTTACAGACATTTAAAATTTGCGAAATTTGAGTGGGGGCCTTATCTATGAAGTACTGTAACTTCGATTGTATTTTACTTAGAAAGATGTCATTGGTGACATATGAAAGCTCTTTAACTGTAGATTCTATGTGAAATTTTTTAAATTATATTACGCATGCGCAAATATTTGAATTTAATAAAAATATTTTATTTATGCAAATATCTCAAAAGGTGGGTTAAAAGATTTTTTTTTTCGTTAAAAGATTATTAATATCTTACATATACTTTCATAAAAACAATGCAAAAAATTCAAAACTGTGTTTTGCTCCGTTTTGAAGATATTAATTTTTACAGCTCGAGTTCCAAGCTACAATACATCCGTTTGTATGTTACAGTTCTTCAGATGGTCAAGGCATCTTAAGAAATATAAATATTGTGGTAATATCCGATTGTCTTAAATATTCTGCAGCTGTTTTTTATTCCTTTCAATGTGAACTCATTAAGTTTTTAAAAGAAAATTTAATAACTATAAACAAAATACGAGGGTTGATCGAAAAGTAATGTTACTTTAATAATTGTTAATCAATTTTCAAAATTGTTTTTGTATCTGATATTTACATTTGTCTTGTATGTAATGCACTATTCACTTTTCGACATTATCCCCATCCCTTTCCACGCACTACAGCAACGTGTGACCACTCGGGTGAACCCGTCGGAGAGGAAGTCCGGGGTTGTTGTTGACACCAGGATTGAATGGCAGCTTTGGACCATCTTCTGCAGCACGATAACGCTCGCCCGCAAACAATCGCCACACACAAGACGTGTTGCAACGCCTACAGTTCAAAGATGAAAAACTACAGTTCAAAGATGAATGATCTTGCACCTTGCGACTTTCACCACTTTCCAAAGAAGAAAAAGCACCATAAGGGACATTCAATCCCTGATGACGATATAAAAGTTCATTCAATCCCTGCATGACAATGTAGTTGCACGTTGTGAAACACTCTGCTCAATATGACTGGTGAGATTTGGTGAACGTCATTTGTGATTTCCTCCTTCAGCTCAGGCAAAGTGTGCGGATTGTTTGCATACACTTTACCTTTCAAGGCACCCCAAAGGAAGGAATCGAGAGGTGTGTGGTCCGACAAGCGTGCAGGTCAGATGCCACGCGAGATGATTCGATCAGCAAAGACGTCCTGCAGAAAGTACATTAATGTGTGTGCTGTACACGTTTCCATGCACTACTGCACACTAACTTTTGAATCACCCTGTATAATGAAGCCTGTATTAACTTCAGCTGCCTCTGCAATTCATCTCGTCCTTCAGGGTAACTCAGAAGTGACTGACTCTGAGGAAATGTAAAGTAAATATACTTTCTTTATTACTAAAGTTATACTTAATAATACAGGTGCTCAATACTTTATTAACAAGTGCTCAATACTTTTCTGTCTTCTGAAAAAAAATCTGGAGTTCTAAGAAACATTTTTCCTATTGATATAATTATTATTGTAATGCTACTATTGATTTTATTTTTTCGTGTAATTTTATTTTATAATACTATTTATATAAATAATAAAACGTAAATAAATGAATGGTCCCAAGGTTACACGCTTTCTCTTCCCTGTACGAGTAGTCAAGTCCCTACTACCTGACTCCCGCTGCTTGGAGCTCAAGCTTTAAAAATTAATATCTTCAAAACGGAGCAAAACACAGTTTTGAATTTTTTTGTATTGTTTTTATGTGCAAGATATTAATAATTTTTTAACGAAAAAAAAATACCCACCTTTTGAGATATTTGCATGAATAAAATATTTTTATTAAATTCAAATATTTGCGCATGCGGAATATAATTTTAAAAATTTCATATAAAATCTACAGTTAAAGAGCTTTCATATGTCACCATCACATCTTTCTAAGTAAAGTACAACCGAAGTTACAGTACTTCATAGATAAGGCCCCCACTCAAATTTCGCAAATTTTAAATGTCCGTAACTTCCATAAAAATGAAAAAAAAATAATATTTGGCATTCATTACCAACTCTCTAGAGCAATTGTGTATACCAAATTTCATTAAAATCCGAGAGGTCAGTGCCAATGCCTGCCTGAACTGACGTGGAATGACCCAAATGTAAATTTTCACGAGTCTTGTGCATTCCGTGCACAATCGTCACCTTAAATATGAAACAATCATCCGTATATACGTGACTTTCTGGATCTCCCTTACTTCAAGCTGTATTTTTATGCAAATGATGCTGCTACTGTTGTTGTAGCACGTCCGCAAAAAGCCCTTAAAAATGTGAAATCTGGTTTAGCAAGTGGAGATTAAACTGAATGTCGACAAATGCAAGGTGATGTTTATCACTAAGCGGAGAAAGAGAAATCTTGACTCCTTGAAGTTAAATGGCAAACACTTGGAATGGGTTGATAATTATAGATAACTTCGTGTTGTTATTGCTTCAAAACTTACCTAGAATCTGCATGAGACTTATGCGATGAATAAGGCCTAAAGAGCCAAATTCAGCCTAATTGCTCTGCTGCCCCTAATGTCGTTACAAACTACTGTTGTACAAAGTGATTGTTCGTGTCAGTTTTCTGTACGGCATACCTGTCTGGGCCACAATTGCAAGACGAGTTGGAAGGAACTCCAAACTTTCCAGAATTTTACCTTAAGGGCTATTAGCATTGCACAATTGGTCGGAGAATTGTTGGTAATTAATCCATTCATAACGACCTTAATATGTTGGGAAATATATTCAAGACTCGTGGAATCTATGCTGCCTATTATGGTAAATCATAATAATGAAGTAGTCTCTGGCATTCTAAAACATTCACTACATAGGAAAAGACACCATAATCCAAACCATATCCTTGATGTCAATTTCGATGATATTGGTAATGCCATCTTCTCAGACTGCTGGGTTCATTAGGTTTCTTGTGTATGTAGTTTTTTTTTAGTGACATGCTTCTAGCTCAGACAATCGTCAATCAAATTTCCTTCCAGCAAGAGGTGGTACTTTTCTTCTTTCATACTATAGACGACCTTAGATGGTATATCAGGCTTCTTTTCTAGTTAAGTGTATATTTATTTATTTATTTATTTATTTATTTATTTATTTATTTATTTATTTTCTAAGCACTATGTGGGAATAAATATCTCAATATAAGCATGCTCATTATAACGAAAGTTGTATGAAGGATAAAAGAGTAAACTAAATAATAAAACATGATACATCATGACGTATGATAACATATAATGCTTAAGGTAACAGACATATATTACATGAAATCATAAGCTATACACTTTTTTTTGTATATGTGCTTTCAAAATGTTATTAAAGTGGTTGCAGTTAGTGATACACGATTCTCGAGAGCAATTAAATATTTGTGTCCGTATTACATATGGTAAATCATTCCACGCTTTCAGTGAGTTATATGGGGATGACCTTGATTTAAATGTAGATAGTATAGGAAGTACAAATTTAAAACGCTGGGGTAAACGTGTTTAGATCGAAACGTGTTTTATTGAATAGATAAACAGATGCTATATTCAATTGTAGCATACACATATGAGTGAACAACGGTGGTGAGTTCTTTTGTATTCAAGGTCTTACTCAGTCGATATAGTAAGTAACTTATTTTTGTCATCTTAGACGTTAGCTTAAGGCTTGAAAAATTAAATGGCCATCGAATTCAATACCTAAAATATTTATTGGGTTGGCACTCTCTATGTGATAACTCTGGCTAAAAATAGTTGTTATTATTTTTTGCATATTTAATACCATTCCACGATTTTTGTACCACGCATATACATGGGCCAGATCACATTTCAAAATAATCACTTTATCATCAATTTCATTTGAATCACATGTGCTAAACAGAAAGTTGTCATCAACATAAGAAATCATGGTGTTGTGAATGGGAAGTTGAAATATCGAATTCGAGAAGATTCCCGAATTCAGACCCTTGTATGACTCCGTTGTTTGAAGCATGAGTATACAAGACGTTTCTGTCGTATTTATCCGCTATGCACAGAAATCGATTGCTAAAGTATGATACGCATAATGATAGAGCAGGTCCTCTGACTCCAAAATTATACAATTCATGTATAAGTTTTTCACATGGAACAGTATCATATGCTTTAGATACATCAGTTTTGGTAATTATAAACACTTTTTTATTATTTATCGCTTAAGTAATTTGTAAGTAAAGGTATATGATCTTACTTAATGCACTTTTGTTCTTTCCACATTCTTATTGTTTTGAGTGCAGAAGCGGGACTATGTAGGATTTCAGCTGTGAGAATATCGCATTTTAGTCACTTTTGTAATCGGGTGGAATGTTGCAGTTGGTCTGTAGTTTTTGAAGTCTAAGTGGTATCCATTCCTTTTATAAATTGGCGTGATATAAGCAGTTTTCCACATTTCGGAGTATGTCGACGACTCTGTTATTTTGTTAATAAGGTAACATAGTATATTGAGAATCGAAGGTAACCTAGTATATTGAGCTTCAATTGTCTAGCTGTGGTTATATCAGTTAGTATGGAAGAATTCATTTTTAATTTCTGTAAATGGCGCCAAATCTCGTTGGGAGTGATCATCTTGTATTTGAGCATGTGTTGATTGATAGTTTATGGAGAAAATATTAGTGTTTTAGAGTCGTCATTGCCATTAGGATTGTCGCACCATATAAAGACGCTGGTAGGCATTTAGGTTCTGTCACTCTATGACATTTAACTAGAGACCACGTTAACTTTATTCCCTCGGATTTTATATAAATTTCTTTTACTAATCCTTCGTGAAGTGTCTTTCCATATCCTGCGATTTGACGTATTAGGGTTCTTTTTAAAATTATAGTAGCACTGATTTTTATAAAACCATGATTACTTCACTTCATCGGACCACCAAGTTTTACCATTGTTCTTCATCGGAACAAAATGGGCGCCAGCGTTGATGGTACATTTAATGATCATATTATGGTCACATGGTGTAAGATCATTAATTCCTAGGTTTAAATCCACATGTTCAATGGATTCATTTATGTTTTTAAAATACTTTGTTGTTGAATTTTCTGAAGCTCCATATATGCTTATGAAGGGTAAGATTATGAAAGCTATGGTTTAATTTCACCCCAATATCGATACACTACGCTGTTAGATTGTCTATTCGATCGTACTGTATTCTGACTGAGGATGATCTAAGACTGAAACGCGTCTCTGTAATAAATTTATTCTATTGCAAAGTAGAACCTTTCTCCTTATTTAAATTTTTAAAGGCTATTTATTAATAAATTTACATGGAAAAAATCACGAAAACCCGTGTCAGCGAACACCAGACTCCAGCTGAATTGTAAAGCGAAATAGATTGCACCTGATTGGCTAGATCTGGAAAAGTCGCCTAAAAATCGCGTATAAATCCAACCTTGTCAGATCTTGAAAAGTCGTTTAAAAATCGCCTAAAAATTGCTAATTGGAAAACTAGTCGACGTGGCAGAAAATCGCTGAAAATGCGCAGTCGCTAAATGGAAAACAGGCTTAACACATGCAAAATATTCAGAACAACTAATTGCATATTCAATGTAAAGAATTGAATATGATCGCATCACCGAACTATTCCACTTTATTGGGAATCGGTGTGCCTGTGATAATAAATTGCTAGCAACCTTCAATATAAATTTCTGGCAACCTTCAATCTTAGTTAACAACCGTCAATCTTTAACATAACAATGAAGTTATTCTAAATGAATTACCTAAAAGTGACTTTAGTAACTCTGAAAATAGCAGTCACAAATTCTTCAAAACTCGCGCCATGTCATTATATAGTAAGTGTAGGCAGCCAAATGTCACAAAATAGAAAACGACGATTATTTCTAGTAAGATTGCATTTTATGATAGCATTGCATCCTTAGTGCTACAGTTAAAAACCATATTATGAGAATATGGAATACGTGGAATATCGTTTTGGAATCACCTAAACTGCATCACTATGTGCACATTTCCTGTCAGGATATGCTTTAGAATCTGGTGATGCATTGATAATTGTTACACCAAAATAGGAGAAGGAATTGAAGAAAGTTCTGTAAATTTGGTTATAGTGAATAAATTAAATACACTTAGTATATACGAAAGATGATCAACAAAGACTGTGGCTGTTTTTTTTACAACTTAAGCTGTTAAGATTAATCTTACAGTTCACATTTTCGCTGTCTGCATATTGAAAAGGGCGAGCTTTCGTATAAGATCTTAACGATATGTAGATGGCAGCACCATATCAAGCAGCGGCTGACAGCGACATTTGTTTTGTAAACAATTTTTGCATCTCGCACGTCGCAAATGAAAGTGATGCGAGAGAAGCAGCATGAAACAATAAAACTCTGTTTCCTCTTGAAACATATAGCCACAGAGGGACATGAATAGCTGCAGCAAGCTTATTCTCATGCTATACAATCTTTAGATGGTTTAAGGAGTTTACAGAAGGCACTGATTCTGCTGATGTCAACTTGTCAACTCATTATCGGTCGGCAAAAAATATTACGTCTAGTATGTTGATCATCCCTCGTATATTGTCATTAGATGTTACTTTTAGTTAGCTAATTCAGAACAATTTCACATAACTCCATAACATTCCATTCTGCACTACACAGATTCAGAGGTCCATCTTGTATTAAGACCATTTCTAATTATGTAAACTTAACGAGAAATAAACATTCACTTTATATCTTAAAACACTTAAAACAGCATAAAGATGAAGGATATGAAGCGGGGAGAATAGTAATCAAAACTTATGTGGGTTAGCAAATGATATTCATATAGTCTGTATTGTTATGAAACTAAGGAAACACTGGATCTGGATATACAGGTCCGGGACGATTGCCCCCCCCCCCCCAACAATAAAGCTTAAGCATGGATTTTTGTTTAAATGTTAAACATGAAAAATGTGGTCAAAAACATTAATAACTTCTAAATTCTTATTAAATTTGATTTTAAAAACGTGAAATCCATGCCCCATTTGAAAATGATTTCTGATTGGTTTTTCTCGACTTGATAATCAGATTGAATCAGATTTACATTTCATATCGTCGCTTTCCTTTCGTCGAAGTTTGTTTTTTTTTCCTTTCGTCGCAGAAAAGTTACCATGACCGATCCAGGATATCAAAAGGAGCAATCTGATAATTTGCCGAAGATCGACATATGAGGATTTTTTTAGAAGCGACTTACATTCGCATTGCTTAATAACAGCTTACAAAATATACTTTAATATGCCTGTAAACTTAAAAATTCGGGCAGAAAATGTTTTTATTTTGAAAGATATATTTAAAATTTTCTTATTTAGTGGGCATGCGATTGACCATGTTGTTTTGTATTTAATGCGTTATTACAGCTACACTGCTGTACATGGGAAAAAACTTACACTTTAAAATATGAGCGATAGTTTACTGCAAGAATATTGTAAAGTATAATACATAAACGTGTATTGCGAATAATTATATTTAGAAATAAATAAGAAAGAAAGATTAATTTAAGTTTATCTGTTATTTTTATTAAGATTTAAAAATAAAATGTAATTTAAAGCGGATGCTGAAGTATATTTTTGTACAGAGTACATTCCCGAAAGTTTGTTTTATTTTAAATTTCATAGTTCACAGTAAATAGAATAAAATAAATAAGTAAAAATAAAATGCTATTTAGCTTCTCCCCCCCC